>JANDKE010000546.1:0-23433 GCA_027627275.1 Coprinellus aureogranulatus | reverse complement strand
GTCGTTGGACATCCCTACACCCCTCTCCTTTGTCCAACGACGCCGGGATGCCCTCAGGTGTCCCTACCAAGCCCCACCTTCGTCCATGGCCAGGGGGACATTGTTGGACCCTTCCACAACCCCACCCCTTTGTCCAACAACGCCGGGACACAAGTAGGCGTCCTTCCCCACCCCTCACCTTCTCTAAAAGTCCAAACAACATTCTTAACACCCCTCGCCTTTGTCCAGCAGCATAGGCATCTCATAGATAAACATGTTGTATTGTCTTTTTGAGTTTTTCCCAATAGACATCTTCATACATATCTTACTCACCTTGAAATGCTTCCGCAGCCCTCAATGCCCCCCAGAGCCCGTCAGGGTCCCACAGAGCTTCCCAGGATTCCAGAAATTTCCCTGGGTGCCCTGGGATGCCCTGGGACTCTCATGGTGTCCCAGGTGATCTCAGTGACAACGTGATTTTCCTGTCGGCCATCAGAGCTTCCCTGGATCAAAATGGTTTTTCCTGATGGGACTGGCAGAATCAATGGCTCGCTGGATCGATGTAGGAGAGGGTTGTCCGGGGTAATCGTCTGATTCGTCGTCGCTGTAGCTTACACTTCCTCCTTTTTCATAGTCCGCGCAACCTTGCTGTCCCTCTGTCGTGGGTATGTTCTGGTACCCGTTTCCCAATTCAACGAGCAGCTCGCTAGGAGTGGGGAAGGTAGGACCTGAAAAAAGCTGCTGCGAAGCTTGCACAGTCGCCGTAATCCCTCTTCCCCTGCTGCGCCACTCCCCCGAACCTGGAATGGACAATACCTGCTGTCGATGTTACGCGTATATTCTGCTTCATGTACGAGGTTTTAAGTCTTCGCAGTTTCTACTTTTCATGTTTGCTTCTTCGGCAGGTGCATTATCGTTATTGTACAATACCATATCTATTACAGTATACTCAGGCGTTCTACCAGGTGTGGCATTTCGATAGCTTCCCTGGTAGTCTATAGATTATCCCCACTTTCCCCAAGCAGGTCACCTTGTCAAAGCTCAGCCTATGAAGCTACCTACACGTGTGCAGGCCAACAAGTTGCAGCTGTCAATTTCCGCTTCCAAGATTGAGGATCGGGCCTAGAAGATTGAGTGGATGATTCCGCTCCCAATGGTGCTACCTGTGAATGGGGGGTAAGTCGCGGTCTGAAGGTGATGTTGGAGACAAGCTGGAGCCCACGGACCTGCGCCGAAGCCTACGCCTCCCGCCGCAGAGTGGGTGAGCTGTGTGCATCGTGATGTAAGTTGGCGTTTCGGCCAAGGTTGGAATTAAGCTTCGGGCACGCACCGTGTTGCCCAAGCTTCCGTACTTGGGCTTCTTGGCTTGACTAGCAGGCTGGTTTGGGGGTGCGGAAGCATCCGAGGAACCATAGAACGGCTGCTGCGGTTCATACCCGCTGTATAGGGCTGGAGGATATCCTCGTGTTGGGGAGTAGAATGTGGTGCTCGGAGGGTACGGCGATTCTCCAGAGTAAGGGGTACCCCTCGGTATTGGGAAGGCTGGCGAGGCTCCCCCGGGGCTCAAAGAAGAGGGGTTCAAGGCAGTGGGATGGAATCTAGAACCTGATGGACGTGGAGGAGGAACGGGCAGTTTCTCAACATATGCCGAAGGCACGAGGCCCTCTCTACCGTGCACCCTGCCTACCCACCAGTCCGCATTGGTCTCTTGAACGATCTCGATTATATCGCCGACCCTGAAAGACAGGTCTTTCTCGTCCTGAGGGTTTGTGAGTTATATGTCGGACTGGAAGCGGGGAATCTGCACATCACCTTGCGATCTTCATCGTAATTCCACAATGCCTTGACCTTGAAGAGTGGCACACTACTTGGGGCTTCTGGGAGTGGGGCCGCGCAATCAGGCGTATCTTCAGAGTAGCTTGGAGGAGCCTGTCCCTCTGTTTGAGCATCCTTCGGGGTGAATGAATGCACACAGTCCTTGGCATCGGAAAGGTTTACGGATGTAAACTGTCCAGTGGACTTCGATACCGCCGTAGAAGATTCCAACTTTGTAAGGATGACATCTCCTTCTTCCTTCCCCAGGAGACCATGTTCAACCAGGAAGTGTATATTCTGCTTGGTTTGGTCGAGGATGAAATCGAGAGCTGGTCCAAGACTCATGGTAGAGAGAGATAGGGGGCTTGCCTAAATCGAAATCGGCATTTATATAGCAGGCGGTCCACGTGATTCCGAGGCACACTGGCACCGCTGCCGCGGTTTGAAGCAGAGTTGGCTCTGAACGGTCAAGTCAAAGGCAGCCTTGACGCGTCTCCTCCCTCAACTATGAGTGCCAGCACTCCACTAGTCGTACCAACCCCTTCCCCTGTCAGGATTGACCCGACAGCCAAAACACCCCAAGAGAACGGTTTCAATGTGAGCGTTGGCCTGAACAGTCGCCAATCCACGCCGCGAGGCGCTAATTGTGGTTTTCCAGTTTCCCGCCTTCCGGCTATTGAACAAGCACTCTCGTGCTACATTCTCTAAACCTTATGAAGTTTCAACGAATACGCGCTACCGGCTTCTGGCCGTGTCAAGTCTCAAGGGGTGGTTTGCTGGAGCGCGGTTCAACGGATCCTCCTATGGTGGGTGTTTTTGTCTGCTCTTGTGGGTTACCGACCTCATTTAGATCTGTAGACCTTGTCTTCTCAAGTTTGGAGGATTTGAGAAAGTCGCAGAAGGAAGCCACGAGCGGCGGAGACAATCAGATAGCCTTCCAACGCACAATATCCCTGCCACAAGGCAAACCCAACATCATCGCTCTGGCAAGCCAAGACACCCGTCTCATCGTTGGGCTAGAACAGGGAGCCGTAGCCGTTTACGATACCTCAGTTTTGTTCACTCCAGGACAAGACAACATCCAACCCATGCACACTCAGCAACTGCAGAGTGCTCCCCTCAGGCAAATAGCGCCCAACCCAGGCAACGAACCCAACCTCGCCAACCTTGTTGCTATCGTCGGGGACACGTCGGTGCAAATCTTCAATATGGAGCTGGAACCTCAAGCAGGCTGGACAGCGTCGGATCCTACGACAAATCCCGCGGCCGGTATGCCCTTCGGACTTCTCGCTGTTCCATGTCACTAATCACCACGCAGTCGCATGGTCACCGAAGGGCAAGCACATCGCTATCGGCCTTCAAACTGGGGACATTCTTACCTACGCACTCGGCACCCCCACCACCGTAAACAAGCATTTACCTCGTACTTTCGAAGGTGCTCTCGTCGGGTTCAGTTGGACCGGCCCTGGGCATTCCTTCCAGACCAGCTACACAACGCCAGGGGATCCGGGCAATAATGCACTGCACATCGTTAGCCTGGACACCAAGACAAATGCCGGGAACTACTGGAATGCCATGTACCCTTTCTGTGTCGGCGAAGTGCATTCACCATACCTGATCCAGCTGCCGAAATGGGATAGCGATGACCACAACTCTCTCTTCGTCTTTGGTGACTCGGCGGCAGACGATTTCGAAGTTCTTGCTCACGATAAGCAGGCGTGGTATCAACTGGGACCAGATGACAAGCCTGTGTATCCAATGGCAGACGAAGGCAGCCTAACTTTACTGTCCATGGACCTGGATTTGACGGAAACCTCAACGGCCACTCCGATTATGTACACATGCTTTAACGATGGTACATTGCAGGGCTGGCACTTGGAGTACTCGAAACCTTATCCGCTCATGGTCACTCCTGGTGCTGCTAGTGCATCTGTTCAGGCCCCCGGTGCCATCCAGGCGGATGCCTCCATGTCTACAGACCAAGATCAGGCGCCCAAACCAGCTCCTGCTTTTGGACAAGCGCCAGCTTCTAACGCGTTCGATCAGTCTTCAACGTTTGGTTCCTCTTCCTTCGGAGCACCTTCCTTTGGTACCCCTACATTCGGCAAGCCTACTACTGCAGGGACAACTGGAGGCGGCTTTGCAAGTTTCGCGTCTGGAACTTCTGCTTTTGGTCAAACTGCCGCATCACAGCCGCCTAGCACCACTTCACCTTTTAGCGGCGCGTCAACAGCTTCAACTTCGTCGCCCTTCGGCAGTGGTGGAGCGTTCGGCAGCGCTCCTGCATTTGGTCAGTCATCGTTCGGCGGAAGCGCTCTAGGATCGGCTTTCAGCGGTGCTGCATCAGCAACGCCTCCTACAGACATGACCAGAGAGGCCTCGATGGCGGATGCTACACCAGGGTTCGGCGGATTATCACTCGGTGCGGGCAATAACGACGCTGCAAATGACACCAAGCCCAGTATCTTTGGTAACACTGCAGCGCCAGGAGGAACATCGTCCGCTTTTGGATCGACTGGGGGAAGTGGTTTGATTAAGCCGGCCTCTGGTTTTGGTTTTGCACCTAGCTCAGACAGCCCTTTTGCCAAGGCAGCCCAAGGCGCGACTACTTCTGCCTTTGGCCAGAATCAAACACCTCCCGCACTCAGTTCTGCGCCTGCCCTTGCCCCGGCTGCAAACACAAACTCTGGATTCGGAACGTCTGGGTTTGGTCAGTCAAGTTTCGGCCAGTCGTCATTTGGCAAGCCCGCCTTTGGGCAGTCAGCGTTTGGACAAACCGGGTTTGGTTCTACCACGCCAACCTCGTCCCCCGCTGCCTCAACAACTGGCGGAGGATTCGGTGCATTCGCAAGTAAGCCCATTACATTCGGAAGTGCTGCCGGAACGACTTCCTCCAGTGGTGGAGCTTTCAGCGCCTTTGCGACTGGCGGCACAAGCAGCTTGTCATCCGCTCTCAAGAGTACCACTCCCAGAATCGGCGACGGCAGACACAAAGCCTGCAGCAACATCACCTTTTGGCTCAGGCGCGACTCAACCCACCACGGGTGCATTTGGACTTCCATCGCAGCCTGCAGCGAACGTCTTTGGAACGACGTTCGGTGCGCCGGTTCCTGAGACTCCTAAGAAGGATACTGCCGGCAAGGCATCGCNCTCACCTTCACCAGAAGCAACACCTAAGGCTTTCACTCAAGTCCCTACGAAAGAGGAGGTCGCAAAGAGCGCCTTCGGTAACTTGCAGACCTCTTCCTTCCGTCCCGCTCAGGGCTTCGGCGCTTTTGGAGCAGCCATCTCGCCTGACTCTCCTTTCGCAAAGAAGCCCGCAGAGCAAAAGGCTGCGCCTGTGTCCGTGTTCGCAAACCTAGCAGCATCTGGTGGGACGAGTACCACCTCCGCTTCAACGGCCAGCCCAGCGTTCGGTGCACCCTCTGCACTCGGGGCGAAGAGTGTTTTTGGCGCGCCTGCAACACCGACGTCCACCCCTCNCCAAGACTGCGACGAGTGGCGCCTTCTCCGGATTCAGTGGTGCCGAGTCTCCTTTCGGTGCATTCGCCAAGTCGGGTAGTTCGTTCTCGGATATGTTAAAGAAGGGAGGCGATGAAACAAAGCCCAGCGATACGAAGACCAAGGAGAAGGAGTCAACAGAACTATCAATCAAGGGTAAGGCGACTGAGGAAGACGGCAACAAGCCGACGTCTTCCGGTTCAGCAGGGTCTCTCGCCGCTGATGCATCTTTCGGCGAAATATCGTCGGCTGGTAGCTCGTTTGTAGACGTAATGGTCGAAAGCAAAGATGGTGAGGTTGGCGACGAGGCTCGAGAGGGCGAAGAAGAACCGGACGACGATGACGTGAACGACCTTGACTACGTTCCATCGGAGGAAGACGACTTCTCGGATGATCACGAGTATGAAGAGGACGAGGAGGACGAACTACCGAACGAAGAAGAGGAAGGCGAAGAAGGTGAGAAAGAGGAAGGTGAGGGTGAAGAAGTGGACCCAGCACAAGTTCCCTTACCTCGGTCGGAATCTTCTACCCCTGTGCCGGATATCAAGGTCGACAAGACGCAGAGTAGTACACCCCCTGGAACGCCTGACAAACCTGCACCTCCGCCTGCCAAGAGTCCTTCGCCGACGAGTTCCCCATCGGCGTTTGGTAGTCTTGGTCTTGGTCGACCAAAGACTCAACCTAAGCGAAGTTCTCCATTGGCTAGTGCACCGGTCTCCGGGAATGACGACGAAGAAGAGAAGAAGCCTCCTCCAACCCCCAAGCCGGCCGCCGCAGTTCTACCAGGAAAAACATCAGCGGACAAGGGAAAGGAGGGAGAGAAGGGTGCAACCTCATCTCCTCTTCTTGGACAGCCTGTAAATTTGTCCAACGCCCCGAAGGCGGCGACGCCCCCCACAACGTCTGGTGCAAGTCCACCAAGCTTATTCGGTGCACCATCGCTGGCTGGTTTTAAGCCCCCTTCTCTGCAGCCGTTCAGCCTTCCGCAATCATCCTCCAAGCCGTCATCGCCTCCACCGCCCTCCGCCGGCTTCTTCTCCCTGAAGCCTCAGCCTGCGAACCCGGCCAGNGGNCCTACCGGGGAANCNTCTCCTGCTCCCCCGTTCAATCTCCCTGCTTTCAGCCTCAATGATGCGACCACCACNAAGGTCCCGCCTCCTCCTTCGAGTCTCTTCGGAAAGCCCNCTGCTTCAAGCCCTCCTCCTCCTGCCGGCCCATCGAGCTTCGGTGGGTTCGGGAATGCGCAAGGGTCAAGTTTCCTTCGCGTCTCCCCCAGTTTCNGAAATCACCAACCCCTGNCAGCTTCTTCNCCCCCGACGCCNCCACCCACTTTCAGTCTAGGAGGAGGTAAACCGTTTGGCGACAAATCTGCCCTTCCGGCCGGAGGGCTGTTTGGGCAACAGCCACCTTCAAATTTGGCTCCCAAGGCGCCTACGCCTCCTCCTATTACTCCCAAACGGGAGTCCGTACCTCCTCCCGAACTGAGTATGGAGGAAGGAATGCAGAAAGAATGTGCGCTGCTCATCNTGAATCTNGAGGCTGAACTGGAGGAGGTAAGTATCNCAANGTACACATTGTTGACNTGCCTGACCGTTGTTCGNAGCTTGGTCTCAAAGCTCAGCAGATNAACCAGAGGAAGGAACATCTGAGCAANACCGCAGGAGGGTCGTGGAACCGGGCAGANCTAGGCGATTCTGCGAANTGGAGTCTGGGCGANCTNAAGCAATTTGGGCAGGTTCTTTTGAAGTTCAGTGACGACCTGACAGCACTGCAANAGCAGAGAGAGGAGATTGATCAAGAGATCAAGCGCTTGAAGAGTAGCATTCTCAAGGGTAAGTTCCTTGTTTNNGCTCAATTCATCTGTGTTCTGACGCACACAAACAGCGAATACCAGGAGAGAGGAGATTGCNCGTTTCAATAAAGCTAAGACAGACCCCGAGTTCGCNAAAATGTTGAAGACNAGGACGCTGGGACCTGAACANAGTGAAACGCAGACGCAGCTCAGGCGAGGTGTCAGGGTGAGTTGANTCTCNCATCCNCGACNATNGCGTTCTAANTNTATCACCAGACNATGCGAGACCGCATTCAGAANCTGGAAGCCAATCTTCAGGCTTCNAAGAAGAAACTGGCGGAAGCCTCNTCGGGGAAGCCTCATATNAAGTGAGTNNTATNNTTNGANNCNGANNCTGAAANAGNGTTNGCTNACGCAATNGTTAGAGCGCCCACCCTTGATACTGTGAACCGAACNTTCAGGAACATNGAAATCGCGCTCACACANCAGGCCAATGAAGTCAGTTCTCTCGCCGCGCGNNTGAAGAAGGTGGATCTCGAAGCATCATACACGCCTNCTACACCTGAGCGGGACAGTCGTTTGCCCGACCGCCAACGGCGNGCATACAATGTTACGCCAAANGTTGCNGCNACAACTGCNGCTGCCCTCAACGCAGAGCGTGCCGCNCATCGACTCAAGAANGCNCTGTTNGCNGTNCGCAAGGAACCTTTGCTGAACGTCAATGTGAACGCTGCNAAGCCTCCTCCAGCAGCTCTCAGTCCTGAACGCACNCCGGCGACGCCTTCGCAATCGGCCACCTCTCCTCCAGCTCTTCCTGTCACACCTATCCCGTTCTCGCTCNCNATGTCGTTCCCAAAGTTCAGCGAAGTAGCTGCGCCTCCGCAAACACCAGAATTCACACTTCCACCTGANGATGATTTCAGTCCGTCAAGGAGCCTGCCCACAAATCGACGAGGNGGTTCGGCGAAGAAGCATAGTTCTACTGTGCAGCTTCCGAAGAAGTCNCCCGGNGCGCCNATCCCNGCCCCTTCGTTCGAGTGGGGACCGTTGCCCACGTCGAATAACCCTACGAAGAATCCTCTCGTTGCTAGTTTCACGAAGAAATCGTAGTGGGATATCTGTAGATATGCCTNCCTGTTTTTGTAGGTATNACTNCCCCTTTGTACANACATGTGGTTNGAGGAAATAGATTATGCCCCCACCATGTAGTAANCGNCCATNNCGNCTACTTGCTGGANGTGGNGGCAGCNTTGTCGCTTTTTGGCTNACCATCTGCACCGTCCTTTNCCTCAGTATCCTCCTCCTTGTCTTCTGTGGCTTGGAANGGATCGTAGATNATCGACTCGAGATGTGCAAGTGCAGCCTAGATGGCGAGNTTTTGTGGTTGGNCATGGANGAGGNGCATGGGAAGGGAGAAGAAAGGCGTCTAGTATGGAGCAAACCGATTGTTGTTAATGAAATCACTGCGAACCTTGCCAACTTCACTGAGCTCCTCGTCTCCNTCGCCTGTGAACACCTCNAANGGNGAGTTGTCGTCGGCCATCATGACNGCATCGTCCATGTCTTCGTCGTCGTCGAACTTGTCTGGGTGGAGGGAGGCGCAGTATGAGAGGGCTTCGAAGATCGTGTCCACTGTGGATCATGAAGGGAGGCGCATATAGCGCAAGGGTCAGTGTGTGTTCGGCNGATATTGAGATGGCGAGGAGAACGTACGCGTTTCTGCGGACGATGGGATAATGTTCAGCTCCCTCATCTCCGCGAACTCCTGCTCCTCCGTACCATCCTCCTCGTCTGCACCNTNTCCGCTGCTCCATTCAAGGCATCACCATTCGTTGNAGANGCTGAAGGTTCTTCGCTCTCGTCGAGTTGACAATAGATGGATGGTTGNTCGGTNCGTTGAATGGCATGGAGAGTTATTGAAGGNTATTCGATCTGGAAGTTGCGACCAGTGGTAGAGGCGAAGATCAGGNAACTATATGCGCCTNATGAGNANNCTTTTCTAAGGTACGGNAGACGAACCAACTTGCCTGGTGAGGACNTANAGNGTGCCCTTNGCCGCATCCTCNTCNNTAAAACCTTGCANNNNTGGGTCAATCTTCACGGACACATNGTCCTCCCTGTGTTTCAGTACANCAGGTAGATCGTTGAAGGAGTTCGGCGTCGAGGCNATNAGGGAGTTNTACTCCTCTTGGCTGACGAAAGGTGGGACAGCGTCGATGAGGGNGATGGCAGGCATTTTCAGAGATGGANTTAGACGCGCGCGTTCGCGGTTTGTGATGATCGTGNTCTCAGATCCCACAGCTCCCAAGGCACATTCTCAAAGNGAACAGCAGACGTAGAAGTATCCCAAAAATCGTCATGNTTTAGCAACAGCGAAGCATAGTAAATGGGTGACAGATCTACTACGGGGATGNATGTGGCCTGGGGTANTTGATTTTAACTAACTCATGCCCTCCTATACCGGAGTTCNTCGTTNACCATTGCAATAAAAAGNCGACGATCTAGACGCTTTCGCGCNAATCGTGNNGTTGATAATGCNTCGGGTCGATGAACGTTGTATAGGACAATGCATGCTGGTGTAGAAGTNTTGTCAGCCGGGCGGCCTAACACGTAACTGGGGGGTATAGGGGACGTACGCCTATGTGCGGCGGCTCTCGCCGTCGCCACTCGCCCTATCACGGACGAGCCCGCGGTTCAGACGACTAACAAATGGAGTCCGCTGGNGACAAAAAGTCAGGGAACGGTCTCCAAGGCCAGAACGTTGCGCTCACCAGGTGGTCTCTGGGAGGACTTTCGTCGACCCAGACATCCGAAAAGGGTTCCAAGATGCGTTAGCAATCCCTGTGAAAACGCGTCAATGGCAGCTCAAAGAGCTGAGGGATAGAGTCATTCTTACCGTATGGGATTGGGACCGTTGGACAAGGGGCAGAAATGCGGAAGCGAACCTTATATATGCCTCGGGTTGTTTAGGGTGGGCCAATGATGCTTAGTCAGGTGCCCAGGGCAGGCGGGCGCTGTACAAGCGCTTAACGCAGAACACCTTCTCAAGCCACAGCGACTTTGGTTTGCTAGCACTTTATCCATCTTTTCCGATAGCCATCCCATGGGGTGCGCCTCAGGGGACACGGTTCCTGGGTCCCGAGCCCCTATCGCCGCAGAAGCAAACAGGGACATACATCCACAATTGATAGCCGAAACGCCAGTAACCCCAACGGCCGAACAAGCTTGCTTGCTTTCCTTTACAGCGCTCTCTTACCCTGACTTTACCCTGGTCATTGGGAGCCGATCGTATTAAAGACCCCTACCTTGTCCTGGACTTTCGATTAATCCTCGGTCATGCAATTCCAAGCGGACGCTCATATCGGTCAACCCGACGCCCCTGTTATTGCGCAAGCCCTGCAATCACTCACAGAACCGTCGCGTGCTTGCATCGAAAGGCTGTTGAAGCACTTCTCCGAAACGAAGGATAAACACTATTCTCTGTCCGTCAGTCTATTGCGTGCCTTCTTTACCGCCGAGCATTCTCTGACTATGCCAGTTACAGATCCTCTGAGCCTGAGGGCAAACTCGCAGCGGTTCTCGTTTTACTGTACGAGAAAGATGGGGAACTACGAGTACTCCTCACAACACGCTCCAAGAAGCTAAGGACACATGCTGGACAGACAGCTCTACCGGGTGGTAGGGTCGATAGAGAGGATGGGGATAGGACCTTTGCGGACACCGCGGTAAGTCGTTCCCTACTTCCATGATCCCAACCTGTTAATGTAAACATTGCTATTGCAGCTGAGAGAAGCACGCGAAGAAGTCGGATTACCGAAGGACTCGCCGCATATCCACATCCTTGGCCGCCTGAACCCATTCATCTCCCTGCATCGCCTAGTTGTCATCCCTGTGGTTGCCCTCTTGACCCAACCGGACTTGTTGAATGACCTCAAGGCCTCGGAGGACGAAGTTGCAGACATATTTAGCCACCCTCTAGAAGCTATTCTAGATCCCACTATATCTGCAAAGGAGCCTCTGTCTGCCATAGGCAGTGAGAACTGGCCATATGAAGCTAGCGATCACTATGTGCGTACCGATGTTGGTTTGGGGGTCGTGGTTCGCTGACCCGTCGCTCGCGGAACAGAATACGAGCGACTCAGCGGTGGAAGTTTTGGGCAACACCTCCTACCGCATGCATCGTTTCCGCACGTCGGGGTCTCCAATTAAGGGACTCACCGCAGATATCTTGGTAATGAAGCACTTTGCATGGAGTCCTGCAGGCTGATTGAGCTATTGCATAGATTCGAGTCGCAGAGATAGCTTACAACAAGCCTACGGTATATGACCGCTGGGCGCCTGGCCAGATAACCGACTTTGCAGAGGTTATGAAGGCCATAGACAAGAACATTCGGGAAGCACAGGCTAATGGCAAGGCCGAGAGAGGCCGACCATAGATGCTACTTTGACCGTCAATATTAATGGCTTTGGCCAATGATGAAGAGAAAGACTCCACATGTTACGGTGGAGACACGCGGTGGGTGCACCCCCGCCGCTTGGAAATATCGGTCACGTTCCTTCAATTCCAGGGTTTCGTATTGGTCACCCAAGACGCGAATCCAGCCGGCATGCATCCAAGGGTTGCTAATTCAGGGAAGGTTAGAAACGACTCCCACTGGAGTTCCTTCTCGTCCAACAGTTCCGTGCCCTGCGCGGAGGAGCCTTGAGATTTGTGTCAGGGTCATGCGCCGCAGGAGTCGTAAGCTCTACCCTCTCGGTCGGCGCCTAATCAACGCCAAACCCGAGGGCCAGCATTGGATAACGATCACCTCATGACGCCGCTCCGCTGGAAAGCGCACAGTCTTTAGCTTCATCACGTTGCCCCATTACCATGCCCTCGAAGCTTCCCGCCGGCGCCAACAGAGCGAACATGGGAATGTCCCTGCCTCGAAGGCGGAAGCATGCTATCCGTTCGTAATCTGAATTTGATGAAGAGCTTCGCGAATGCCAATCTCCCGTGACCGTCCTTGATCGAAAGAAGCTGCGCATACACCAAAGTTGGATCTGGAAAGCGTCTTACCAATGAAGATCCACCATGCAACCCGGGCGCTTTACCCGCGCGAATGTAAGTTCCCCGCACTTGGCAAGTGTATAAAAGAGCCACCCTCTCGAAGGAATGGCCTCACCACTCCAACACTCGATAATTCGCAATGCCAGCTCGCGACGACACGTTTTTGTTTCCCCCTCCTTCTCGTGATTCGAAGAATCTCCTCGCGCCCAGGTTCTGGCCTGGAAGGAGCGCCGAGACTGGCCGTGCGGTCTCTCGCATCCTCAAGGATAACAGACAGAAATGGGACGCTTTATTCCAACGCATGTTTCACTAAGTGAGTTCGTTCTGTGCTCCCTATCTAATTTTCCCTGAACCCCAAAATCTACAGTCATATAGTCCATACTATCCTTGCTCAGTGGTCCATGGGCGCCAACGAGAGGATCCTCCAGGCAGCCTACGAGCGGCCCCAGGACCACCTCGAGCCAGCTCCTGCCCCTGCCTTGGAAATCACCAAGGACAACTGGGCAAACCACCTCGGGGACCCGAAGTGAGATATTCATTTCCCTACACGTCGCCTGATAATCATCATGCTTCGAATGCAGGGCCTACACCGCGTATCTCCTTTTCTTCGAAGACGAAGTGACGAAGAAAGGTATCAACCAGGTTCTGACTGACTACGTCTTCTCTCCGGCGGCCAACCTGGGCACTGGGAAGGGCCCTGCCCCAGAGATGATTAGCCGCTTTCTCGACGGCGTATTCCACCCTATGATCCATCTGGGATGCGGAGTAGAGTTCAACATGCCAGGTATCGTTGCCGAAGGTAGGCACGACTTCCACTGCCTATCCAATAGCTTGTTTCTTGATCATCGCTCTCAGGCCTCGGTCAGACGGCTATCCACAAGGCCTCGTCTTCCACGACTATTCCTCTCTCTGTCTTCGAAGAGGAGAGCCCGCAAAGCTCCAATGCGTCTCTCCATTCATTCACTATCCTGGCCCGTGTCATCAAGGATCCAGAGCTTTTCAACGACCAAGAAGACGTTATGGCTGGCTTCGGTCTTGTTGCTGGCCAGTTCGGCGGAAAGATCAAAGCCCTCGTCGACGAGTGGGACGTTAGCAGCATCGACGATGCTGTGGAACAGTTGTCTTGGCTCGTGACTCTGCTCTACGGAGTTGCAGGCCGAGAGTCCGACGCGAAGTATACGGCGGATTTCTTCTTGTGAGTTAAGCCTTCGCAGTCTAGCACATGGAAGCTGAGGTCATCGAAAAATCAACTCATAGCATGCACTTTGTTACTTCTGCTATCTTCCTGCCGACCCTCATGGCTCATATCGAGAAGGAGGAGTACAAGAGGATCCTCCTCCGTGCCTACTTGAACACCGTCTTGGTGTGGTACGTTATCCGACACCGCCCGCCTCTCAACTTCAAGGCATTCTTCTCTGATGCCTCGACTCTCCAACCCACCGCACCGGGACCCCACCCCACTCCATGCCTCAAATCCGCAAAGGGAGTCCTCGAAGTCGACGCCATTACCCCTAACTCGTGGCTCCAAATCATCCAGAGCACCCTCGCTCACCCTGATGAACACACGCCAAAGCTCCAGCGCGCTTTGGTTCACTTTGGGGAAGTGTACGGAGACACAGCTGAGAAGGGTAAGTTCAAGGATACCGAGCTGGACGGAGCCGAGTACATCGACGGGAGCTTGTTCCTGAGGACGGCCGGGCTTACAATGACCCGTAACAAGTGGGTCAGGGAGGGAGAGGAGATTGCTGAAGGCCCTGATTTCCGCCCGGTCGGTGTCTGGGACTTTGGAGGGTTTGGCAAGAAGTAAAAGGCCTGTCCGTGTTCGCCGATGTTGCAAAGCGTATGGTATCAAGTGACATTTATGCAATGAGATCCAATGCGAGTCCAAATACTACGATCTGGTTACCTAAATGGTGCAGACGTTAGGATTGGAGTTCTTCAGTCAAACGCTACTGGTCGACTTAGCGTCAGATAAACCCCCAGCAAAGGGTTGAGAAATGGGTCATTGACGTATTCGGCAGGCAATACAGTGCAGTGTTCGGGTGTGTCGGCTTGCCCTGGATGAGTAAACGCCTTTGCGGACCAAGATAATGTACCCCATGGAACCCATGGCCAGGTGACCCTATTACTACATTGATGACTTCCTCGCCGAAATCGCCCTTCCGACAATTGAAGGCGCAGTAGCCTGAGTACCCAGGGTATATAAGTACTTGCCATTATCTCCTCCAATCAGTGATTCCCATTTGTGAACGATGTCTCCCGACCGGTCCTCGCTCCTCTTTCCTGCGCCTACAAGATCTAGCAGGGACCCATCAGCTCCAAGGTTCTGGCCAGGAAGAACGGTCGAGACGACGCGTGCAGTCACCCATATTCTCAGAGAAAACAACAGGCAGTTTGAAATATTCCACGGTCCTGGGTTTCATAAGTAAGCGCTCTCAACTTTCCTTGCATACAGGCATCGCAAATTCATCACGACCGACTAGTCACGCACCTCATACTGTCCTTTCACTGTGGGCTTTGGGAGCCAACGAGAGGCTGTTACATGCAGCGTATAGCCGCGCAAGCGACCACCTCGTTCCTCAATTAGGGAAACCTGCTATAGAAATTACGAAGAGCAATTGGACTGCCCACCTTGCTGACGGAAAGTGAGTTCGCGCAACGAGACCCCGCCCCAACGGCGATTGTTGACACCGATTTTTTGCAAATTAGAAATTATGCGGCTTACCTTAAGTTCTTCGGTAACGAGATACAAGAAAAGGGAATTGACCGAGTCGTCAATGAGTTTATGTTTTCTCAAGAGGCCGATGAAGCGTCTATGGGGAGGCGGGTGTTCGACCGCCTGTACCATCCTATGATACATATCGGATACGGCTTGGAGTTCAACATCCCTGGAACTGTCGCAGAGGGTATGCAAATGTCGATTTCAAATTGACCTGTCCCAAAATTCACCACTTTATAGGCCTAGCAGAGGCAGCAGTCCATCCCACACTTCCTTCTGTTCCGAGCCCCGATGAATCCGTCTCGCATTCCCTCGACACCTTGGGCCCGCAATCAAGACTTCATGCACTTGACATCCTCGGGAACGTTACCAAACTTCCAAAGCTGGCCATCGACGGCAATCTCAACCTCGACTACGTCGCGAAGGCATACCCGGAGGCCATCAAACGACACGGCATCCATGTCTTCCGGCTTTTGAAGCAATGGGATCTAGAAACATCCACTCTCCAACAAGCTGCAGAAGACCTTGCGTGGGTTGTGACCCTCATCTATGGCGTCGCAGGCCGCGAGTCAAGCTTGGATTTCAATGCAGATTTCGCGTTGTAAGTGATGTCCTGCAGCCCCTATTCATTATTAGCGCCCACTGACGAGTTCGGCGCCTATCCAGCATGCACTTCGTAACCTCCGCCACCTTCCTCCCCAATTTCATCGAATCCATCCAAGAGACAGGGCGGAAGAAGGAGTTCCTCCGCGCCTACTTCGAGTCTTGCTTACTCTGGTATATCGCGCGGAACTCGCCCAAGCTTGACGTCAANGCATTCTTTTCCGATGCATCCACTCTCAGCCCCCTTGGCACCAGGTCCACACCCTAAGCCTGCTCTGGGCTCTGCAAAAGGAGTCATCGAAGCCGACGCGATAAATCCAAATCCATGGCTGCAAATTATGCAGAGCACTGTGGCCCACCCAGATGAGCACACACCAAAGATACAGCGCGCTCTAGCTCACTTCGCAGAAGTGTATGGAGCTGAGACGGAGAAGGGTCGGTTCAAGAACATGGCCCTGGAAGGTGCCGAGGAAATCGATGGAACGCTGTTCTTGCGTGTGGCAGGACTGACGATGGGACGCAATAAGTGGGTCAGGGAGGGCGAAGAGGTCCCAGAAGGCCCCGACTTCCTGCCTATCGGCGTATGGGATTTCAAGGGNTTTGCGTACGATGTGTAGTGGTTGCACAGTGATTCCATGTCGGTTTGTCGGAGTTCATAGGATGCAGTAAACTTCANATCTAGCCTGCTTGACCCTAGATNACTGATGGGATGAAGACGGTNGTTCCGCTTTAGCCTCATTATTGGTCTGAATGAATCAAAAAGACTGGGAGAGGCAAACCAAAGCATTTTGGGCCTTCAGAAGACCAAAAAATGGGGNNNCNGCGGATCGAACGCGGGACCTTTAGAACTTCAGTCTACTGCTCTCCCAACTGAGCTATGCCCCCNTGAAGGGTGNCTTGCCAGAAAACCNTTGCGAAGCAGAAGACGCCTGTTGCGGGCAGCCCCCGACACCCCGCACATCCTGTTGTCCGCTCGAATCGTGTCTTCGTGCTCCCGAGATTGGCCCCAGGTAGGCTGCAAGCACGAGAGGAGAGGCCACTCCCCGCCCGAAGACCTTCCCCCATTGCTCCTCAATCCCCAGGCGAGGACGAAAATTGTTGGAATTCACGACGAGAACTCCCTGATATACAGCGCGTCTCCCTTGTCAACCCTGTCCGATACTCCAAGACTTTTCTCGTTTGGCTTTCGCTTTGACCTCTTCCCTGNATCGGGCTGNCTGGGCGTCTTAAACGTCCTNACCCAAGGATGCCGCAGGAGCTCTTTGGCGCTGGCTCTTTTCTTGGGNTCCAGACTAAGGCAGCGAGCNATGAATGACAGTGCAAGCTCTCGATCTTCCTCTGCNGACGGAGGGGTTGTCTCATCGGANGAAGGCGGNAATGNGTATGACCGATTGATAGGNGCATTTGGGTGCTTGGAGAGAGCTCTTGCGAGNGTCTTGGGNTACATCATGCGATCAGGGATGTGCCTTAGGGAGCCTGAACAACAACAATGAGTAAACGAAGANNTATCGANAGGAGGGAAGGACGNCNCAGACCATTTGAAGATANATATCGAGCGGAGGCAGACGGCGAGTTCTGGACAAAAAATTCGGGGAACTGTTGGTTTAGTGAGAGAATCTCCAACTGGCTTGCTAGGAGGTCATCCTCATCCGACCATGTTGGACCACCCCGCGCACGAAACAGTGAGCGGCCGGTTAGGAACTCGTATGTCTGCATTATGCACCAACGTTAACACAGCACCCCAAGTTAGATAANATACATCATATCACCGTATACGANGACCACGTACCAAACATCCTAAGCTCCAGATATCGATTTTCTCATCCCAATCCCTGCCCAGCACCACTTCTGGCGCACGCAGCCGAATCGGTTGAACGAGAGTCGTGCTTCTACGACCCAGCCATTGGCCGCAGCCGAAGTCTCCTAGCTTGAACTTCCATGCAAGCATATCGTCGGTGCCTTCCCCCTTTATCAAGGCAAGGGGTTGTGACTTGATCGCTTCGATAGTCTCGCCCATTATAGTGCGGGGAGCATACCGTTCCACAGCCGTTTCCTTGAGGNTGGCTTTCGCCAGCTTCNTTCCTTCACGGGGATTGAGGCCAATGAGAATGTTCCCTGGCTTCAGATCTGCGAAAGGAACCATGAGCGAAATCTCAGAATGGTGATCTTAGACCTTCTTGCCTGTATGAACCACNTTGCACTCATTATGGATGTAGTCAAGCGCCCAACAGATCTGCTTGATAATAGACTTGACTAGCAATGGAGGAAGGGCGAAGTCCTGGCCAATGTGGATTCGTAGGGTACTGACATCCATACCGCCTAGCTCCAGGACCAGGCACAGGTGCTGTGCCTTGCCTCTCGTAAGGTAGAAAGACTGCACAAAGTCGAATACAGTGCTTGGGCCCGCGACTATGTGGCTTTAGGGGAGACGATATTCGCTCAAGAATCTCCCGCTCGTGAAAGTGAGGATACTGGCGGCCAACGGGTTCGCTGTTCTCGAGATACGTTCCATATTCGTTCACGATTTTCAAAGCATGGTACTTCTTTGTTCTGCACATATCTCAAGATCAGAGACACAAATCGTGAGACGCGGAAAAATGCGCATACGCATGGTTATAGACGAGCCAAGTCGTCGCATACCCTCCCCATCCCAGCTTCCTGAGAACTTCGTATTCGCCTTCTGGTCCCAACCTGTCTCCAATATCCACNCTGGCGTACCCATAGCCGTCCGTCAATGCTAATGTACAAGGCTCNTCGTCGAACCCAATTGGTTTGGTCCTCTGCGACACTCCTGGGACNGTCGATGTAAAGAAATCNGTAGCNGGNTTAACTGCAACTGCATGGGCGCTTCTTTGCTGATTCAANCGAGGCCTGGGNCTGTGATTCCCGCGTTTGCGCCATGACCAAGGCGTGCTGGCAACTAGTTGAGAGAGNCCGACTCGAGTCGTCTTGGATAGCGGGGTGGGGAGCATGTCTTGGACTATGAGAAGGTCATGGGTACAGTGAGACCGCTGTCAGGCTTTATATTGCGTCTTTACGGCTTGATGACCGTGACGTTCGTTGTGGGCGTCCATGCGTCCGAATGGGCAAAATATTCACAGCGCTGTGGGCGATTGGGATGTGCAGTGGAGTTGGGTGTGAGGAAGGGTAGGTCGAATTGCAATCTCTGTGAGTCTGTCGAAGCCGTCNGTGATGATGTTGAGCACAACGTCTCGGTCGNTGAGGACGGTGATCGGCACTATCGGGCTTGCCCTGAGCATGAGCGTTGACGCGATCGGGCCATGTGCCGAAATCAAATTGTGCTGCCGCGACTGGCCAGAGCAGCTCGGAGGGAGTCACGGAAAACATTTCAAGTTCTCTTCCGTCTTCGCCCCTTTTGCTTGGACATCACACCAGACGTCGCCGGGATGCGACTGCAAACGTGCTGGACGCTGCGCTACGGACANGTAGCTCGNCAGCTNCAGGCCAAGCGGTACTANGCCTCTGTCTCCCGCGTNCCGCANACGATCATNGAAAAGGTCGTGCAGAAGTATGCTGTCGGTCTTCCAGAGGGCAAGGCAGTCAAGGCTGGGGACTATGTCATGATTCGCCCNGAACATGTTATGACCCATGACAANACTGGACCTGTCATNTCCAAGTGTGTGTTGCGTTNTCTTCTTCACNAGTCAAGGAAAGCTCACTGGTGAANGATACAGATTCAAGTCGATAGGTGCTACNAAGATCTTCAACCCNAAGCAGCCCGTATTCACTATCGACCATGATGTNCANAACCGGAGTCCNAAGAACCTTCAAAAGTACGCGAACATGGAGGAGTTCGCGCGGCAGCACGGTGTCGACTTCTACCCAGCCGGTCGGGGTATTGGACACCAGGTTCTTGTGGAAGAGGGNTACGCATTCCCCTACACCCTGACTGTTGCCAGTGACAGTCACAGCAACATGTACGGAGGCGTTGGTTGTGTTGGTACNCCNATTGTNCGNACGGATGCTGCAGCACTCTGGGCGACAGGAAAAACGTGGTGGCAGGTTCCTCGAATGGTGAAGGTCGAGCTCAAGGGCAAGCTNGCTCCTGGAGTTACAGGAAAGGACGTCATCGTGGCCCTGTGCGGTTCCTTCAACAAGGANGAAGTNCTCAACGCCGCCATNGANTTCACTGGNGAGGGNGTNTCGACNCTGAGCGTCGACGAGCGTCTGACCATCGCCAANATGACGACGGANTGGGGTGCNCTCGCAGGNGTNTTNCCAGTNGACGAAACTCTCCTTNGCTGGTANGANCGGGTAATCAAGAAACTCGAACTCCGCACCTTCTCCTCGTCAACTGGCATCCCCGCACCTCCTACTCACCCCCGTCTCAACGCCGAACGCCTCAACTCCGTCCGCAACAGCCCTTCGCTTCAGATGCAGATGCGCAGTACTCCTCTCACCTCGTATTCGACCTTTCTACGCTCGTACCTCACGTCTCCGGCCCGAATAGCGTNAAGGTCTCCAACCCNCTCCCTGTNCTNGAAGAGCAGAAAATNCCCATNAANAAGGCNTACCTCGTCAGNTGCACNAANTCGCGNGTATCNGACATCGCGGCNGCNGCNGAGGTNATCAAGGGCAAGAAGGTCGCNCCAGGCGTNGAGTTNTACATCGCTGCCGCCTCNTCNGCAGTTCAGCAAGAGGCCGAGGCGCTTGGCCACTGGGAAGCTCTCGTCCAGGCTGGAGCCAAGACCCTACCCGCTGGGTGCGGTCCTTGCTCATCNGTTTGGGCACGTGGTCTCCTCGAAGAGGGCCAGGTTGGTATCAGCGCGACGAACAGGAACTANAAGGGACGTATGGGACACCCTGCNGCTCAAGCGTANCTTGCCAGCCCAGCAGTCGTCGCTGCNAGCGCCGTGAATGGNTACATTTCTGGTCCTTCCNCCCTCGATCCATCCNTNCTCCCNCCTACCGGCGCCCCCGCTTTCTCNATCTCCAANACNGANTCNTCGTCNAGCNGNNCCTCNGAATCGGTNGANCCNCTCCTCGAAGGCTTCCCCTCAGCCTTCGTCGGCCCNCTCCTCTTCGCNCCTCAGGATAACCTCAATACCGANGGTATCTACCCNGGCAAATACACTTACCANGACGATATCACCCTCGAGCGNCAAGCAGAGGTNGTGATGGAGAACTACGACCCTGGCTTTGCCTCCCTCGTCGCCTCCCTCCGCTCCTCACCTCGCTTCNCCTCCCCATCCTCTTCCACAGCCAAACCNGGNGTCATCCTCGTATCAGGATACAACTTCGGAACTGGNTCTTCCCGTGAACAGGCNGCTACCGCTCTCAANGCNGCTGGAGTCCCTGTCGTTGTCGCNGGGTCTTTCGGTGACATCTTCAAGCGCAATGCTATCAANAACGGNNTGGTGTGCCTTGAGTGCCCTGAACTCGTNGCTGACCTCACNGAGAAGTATGCTAAGGANGGAAAGAGGGGTGCAGGTGGAAAGGANGGCGAGTTGACTGTNGANAAGGGCTTCGAAATNTCGATCGGGATGGAGGATGGTAAGGTNGNGGTGAAGGCGGNTNGTGTNGGNGAGGAGAAGACNTANAGNGTNAAGCCTGTAGGACCGAGNGTGCAAGAGTTGTGGTTGTGNGGAGGATTGGAGGGGTATATNTTGAAGGAGTTGGCGAAGGAGAGTGCTTNANGNNCNTGNANNNGACCANTTGCTATTCACTCTNCNCNANCTAAAAGTATTNTGTACCATTNNNNAANANGNCATAAGTACTAGACACATGTACNCTTCGCANCNGTATCNNGANATCNAGCNAGNATGTTNGTGATACNTACANNGTTGAGNNNTNGCNANTTTNNACNGCAANNCGNCTTAAAGCGCTGGNTGCCAGANACTCCTCCCACTAACGACAGTATCTGGNATATCCTTCGTAGCCTCCAGTACCGGGTCATTCGCNAANTTCTCCCGGAGTACAGCNAGCTTNGAGCGATACTCATCCACNCCNATGTACGCTCCACACATNCGNCGTTTGCCTGTGAAGGCNGATCGACCGTGTAATACGCGGTGGTTATCGACGACTAGAAACNTCCANTGTAAGCGCGAGATTCTCAACCAGGNAGAATNAAGAGCGAGACGCACCGACNGCTGTCCCNGGNGTNAGCTGCACCCAGTATTGCGANTCCGGNCTGGTNANCTTCTCGTTCCACGACCTNATCGCCTCATACCACTTTTCCACCAACGCAGGCTCCAAATGGNTCATNACGCTCCTATCATCNTTATTCCACCTCACCTGTACCAGCTCTTTCTCCTTNNCACCATTAGGNNTGNGNACATCNACGTGTCCGAGGACGGGGGTACCCTTTNACNGGNGTGGGCTGGTATAGCGAGTCTGGNTCCCCAGCGGCGTGTGCGGGNACGGGGACGGTGGAGAGGAGGTGGTAGGCTTCGGGGTGGAGGGATTTGAGGAGGGAGGCGACGTAGAAGCCGTCGACGAGGAGGGTGCTGCCGCCGCTGCCTTCGGTGTGTGAGAGGAGGTGGAAGAGTTGGAGGCCGCAGGGATCCGTCTGTTTGCGGGTTAGTGTAGCTCGAAGATTAGGTGGGAGGATGGACGCACGAAGTAGGTGTTATCGGTGTGCGCGCCTAGGGCGATCGTAGTGTAAGCCGTGTCGCCTTTGGCGAGATCTGAGGTAAAGTCCCAGAATTTTCCATCTACAGGGAATAGATGGTTAGACTATGGAGTGGGAGCGAATGGAGGGGGCCAAGGAAGGGCGTACGGACATTGGGTTTCCCGGATGAAGCCAATCCGCTTGCACAACTCTTCCGTCGCCTCCGGTGTTGGGGGTACGCCGGTTACGAACGAGAAGCCGAACTTGTCCTACTCAGCATGAGTAACGAGTTTCGGGATACGGTAGGAAAGAGGGGTTACGTACGACGTTCTCTAACCACTTATGCAACCCGGCGTCGCCTTCCATGACTTGCTCGTAAGTGACGGTCGGAGGCGACTGTTGGATCTTCGAGCCCCATAGCACCTTTTCGTCTCGCTCGTTCTTGGCGTCGAAGGGTGGGTCGTAGGAATTGCGCCTGAGCCATGCCCAGGGGTATAGAGAGACGTGGTTATCGCTGGAATTCCCTGCTCGGATACAATTAGAAGACGATAGGAATTAGGGGCGAGGGCGACTCGGCAAGGAGACTAGACCGTACATGTTACTTCCAATCCATCTGCTTTTGCTGCGACGCTTAGCGGCGCGATATCCGGTGGGATCTATACGGGATGGATTGGCTATTGCAAAGATATGGGTGAATGAGACTGTACATACCTGGAAAGTGTTCAAGAGCCGCTGCTTGGTGATAGCATGGAAGCACTTGGGGCACCGGCAGTGGTCCCTTAGCCAAATGTTGTGGCTGCGTAGTCTTTTAGGGGAGTTATCGGTGAAGACCCCGGTAAAGCTCACAATTTTGACCAAGTGCGCGTGTCCCACCCAACGGCGACCTGGCTCGTGTCGTTGCTGACGATGGGGAGATCCTCTGACTTGGTGGCACTCTCTGTCGGAGGCACCACTTGAGGTTGGGCAGCGCTAGCAAATGTCCGATACAAGGGTCTCGTCTGGACAGGGAGCTTGAACGCGAGATGAGCGCTTCGCGTTGGAATCCGGCACATTCGGCGCACGTACCCGAATATGCCTGGCAGCGCTGGCCCTCCTAGCGGCCGAGCACACCGCAGACAGCGTTCTTGCACCTCTCAGCATGGCTCCTGGGGTGGGGACCTTGTCGTAAAAGCCAAAGAGCCGTAGGCTTTCATGTGAGTGCTGCGTGCCGTGTTCAAGCTGATGAGGATCCGGCCTGGATCACTCTGGCTTGCTCCGTGGTCTCTCTGCGCTGGCCTCACCCATTGTATGTGTTCTTGGACAGACACAGGGGCACGATTGCGACATCCCCGCTCGTCGGCATATCCAGCCAATAATTCTGCTGTGATTCTGGGATGAGGAGCAATATCGGGTTTACCGGAGGA
>JANDKE010000545.1:0-23439 GCA_027627275.1 Coprinellus aureogranulatus | reverse complement strand
CGTCGACATGGAGGGGAGTGGTGTTGGATAAGTGGAGGGAGAGGGAGAGTGGTGGCAAGGTATGCTGCTTCGCCCTGTGCATGTACATTTCGCGTCGAGAGTGTGAGAGACCAAGGTGTTCTCTTCGTCGCGATATTGTTTAGTCGAGGAATGATGCGGCTTGCGTCGAGAGCTTTGATGGACGGCACACCATTATGTAGGGCTACGTCAACGGGGACGACCAAGTCTGCCCATATGCAAGGTGAAGCATGAACGGCAGTTCTCCATGCTCTACAAACAGATGAGAGTGTTTGCGGAGCGCACGATGCTTGCCTATCGACCTGATCTGCGCTCCAAGTCTCCAGGGGTGCCGTACGAACTATCGCCAGGTAATATGTGAAGATCCGATCCCACAGTTCAAAGGGTAGCTTGCGCCATGCTGAGCGAACAGTCGCGCACCCAGCTAGCCTACACTGGAGTATTGGTAATGCTTCGACCAGCTTCCTCGAGAGGGGAGATCCTGGATACATCTGTTCGAGTTCCAGGAGTTCCTCAATCGCCGACAGCTTGCGCGCACAGTCCTTGCTGATTCGCTCTATGAACTCGAGGTCATCGACAGAAGGCGATTGCGGGCTCCCAGCGATCCTCATGAAACGATCCGGAAGGCCAAGCTGGCAAATATGTCGCGTCAGCTCAAACTCTTCGGGACATAATTGCAGAGAGATCAGTTTCAAAGACTCACATCTGTCAGGCGATACTCTGACCCTCCCATAGTGGTAAAATGCAGTGTGTTTATCGTGCTGTATCTGGTTCAAGTCGTATGTAGCTCCAGCGAAGGCTCTCCTTCAGTACTTCCAGTCAGGTTATAGATGGATCACGGTGGTCAATGAGGACTGCAGCGTCGCTACTACGTGGCGCGTCGTGCGCCCGAAGAATGGCAGCTGCACAACCCCGAAATCAATTTGGCCATCCATGGGGCCAATGCCAGGCAAACTCCGACTCTCTGAGCTTACATATTCAAATCCTGATCTCGCCGCTGGTAGTCTGCGGACTTAGGCCCAGGTTTACGCTACAAAGTAGGGGAAACAGGGTTGGAGCACGCATGATTGGAAGCGCCGGGGGCCCTGAGGAGCATATCCTACATGTATACATTTAGGTTCTACGTGCTGATTACAGGAGAAGACAATGAGCGGCGTACATACGGTTCTAATTACTGAGCGCAAAGTCAGGATACAGCGTGGGGTAGAAGTACTCATGAGGTGTCCATCAGTGCATCCTGCGGGGGCATGGCAGTAGAATAAACCCAATCGCTGCTCGAGTCCAAGAAATCCATGGCACCTTGATCCCAATGCCTCAAGGGGGAGCCCTCGGTGAGAGGGCAGTATTCGAGTCCATTTCCCTGCTTTCCAACAATTTCAACGGAGGATTCTAGGCCAGTTGCCGTGAAAGGTTGTAGGGAGGTAATCAACTCGTCTCTGAGCTGAGTGAAGAATATTGAGAGTTGTTTGACTCCAGATTCATTCTCCAGGAAGCGAAAAATAAAGCGTCGAAGCTGTGTTGGATACTCCAGTCTGGCGTCCATGTCGAACCCCGCTGTTCTACGTGAACGAACTAGTTGAGCAAGTCGGGAGATAGGGAAGCAGTGGGAAAGCGGCTCGCTGTATGATGAAACGCCGTCGAAAGGAGCGTACTGTAACATGAGCTGCATGCTTATTTGGTAGGGATCATTCATACGAAGGTGGATATCGGAGATACCAGCACAAAGGAGGATTAGCACCCGGAGGTGCCGACCCCTTGGCTGACCCGGATCGTAGGTCATTTGCTGGTAGAGCTCTTCCTTGTATCCTTGTACTGGGGCTACCAGTTCTTCAAGAAGGGGGCAAGCGTCTAAGATCACGCCGATGTGATACCCAGGTCCCACTAGGAATTGACACCCCACCAATGTGAGATGCGTGAGGTGAGCGCAGCTGTTCAGCTGGACCGCCGCAAGAGAGATATCCAAGCCGAGGAAGACCTTCATCGATGAGAGGCTGGGAAAGGAAAGGTGATCGAAACATAGATGCATAGGAGTGTTCCCGCCATTCGAGCGCATGATAGTTAGATCCGTCAAATGCTGCAATGTTGAAGTCCCCAAGCCGAGGTTTCCATGTCCCCATGGTGCATCTCTGCGGTGCGGGAGAAGCAAAAAGCAAGCTTCATGAAGTGAGGCACAGATCCTAAGAATAGCTTGCACTTCTTGTGTGTTTAGCTCGTTCCCCAAGAAAAGATGTGTCAGTTTGGCCCATGGGAGGCTGTGAGGAAAGTATAAGTCGCTCATCACCCCGATAAGTACCGCCCTCTTGAGGTTCGGAAGATGAGGGAAACAGTCTACGAAGGAATGGGTCGGTTGCTGCTGGGTAGGCTGCACCAACATTGACGCCACCGAGCTGAGGAATAGATCCCCCAGGCGGATAGCAAGGCGTGGTCCGATGATAGACAGCCGTATGACCGAGTATAGTGAGCTGTGGTACTGAATGAGGGAAGAGAGCGGGAGTGTATTCCCGCCCAAGTGTGGCGAATATCTTGCAGAGATCGTGAGAGACCAAGGCGCCGCCCATTCCGCAAAGCGATTCACTCGACTAAGGATATTACTTGTGTCCAAATTATTGACCAGAGGATATCCGCTTCCCGGCTCTACGCTCCCATGGATTTCGAAGTCGGACCAGATGGAAGGTGACGCTAAAACAACTGCATGCCAGGCCCTGCATACAGATGAAAGCGTAAATGGAGCGCATGATGCTTGTTTGTTGACCTGGTACGTGCTCCAATTCACCTGGGCGCCCGACGAATGCCGTCCAGGTAGTGCAAGAATATTTGGTCCCACAACTCCAATGGTAGCTTGCGCCATGCTGCAACGACGCTGGCACATGCGTAGAGTCGATACCGTATAACATTTTTCACTTCATTGAGCTCCTCCGCTATTGGCGACTCTGGATAGGACTGTTCAAGCCCCAGAAGTTTTTGGAGGGCGGACAACCCATCGATACATTCTTTTCGAATCTTTTCCAGGTATTCGAGATCTGTGGGGGATGGTGGTTGTAGATTCCTGGCGATCCTCAAGAATTCGTTCGGGAAGCCTAGCTGGTGAACAGGCGCGAATTCAGTACCGTGAATGGTTGCCACAGGCTCTGCACTCACATCTATCAGGCGATACGCTGGTTCTTCTATGCTTCCGTAATTACAGGCGCTAGACCCGCTGCTCATCGCTCAACGCTGTTTGGATCTTTCTTTATATAGGTTTGCAGCAGGCCTCGCCGTCAGCATTCTCCGTCACTGTTGTATGCACGGGATGGGCGGCCTACCAGTTCTCTCGCTTCAGCGTCACTGCGTAGTGGCTGTTTGGATCTGAGAGCGTGTTTACCCCCACGAAGTCTATATCGAGTTAGCTAACTCCGATAGCCCTGACCTTATATTTGGGGAACTCGGCCGAGCTTGAGGTCCCCAGCATTGCCGCCTCTCAGAAGGCTGAAGAGCTTTGTTTCGGTAACGGGGAGCGAGGGCTGATACAGTCGGGCGCTAAACGCATCGAGAGCCATATCCCATACGTCGCTGTGTCGGTGAGTCCTGTCCATGCGACACCTTTCCTGAGCGTAAGAGGCAAAGACGAGAACTTGAAGAGTCGAGCAGAGTCACGGTCGGCTCATTTTCGGATTCTTTGAATCTTATCTTATCTTTGTCCATCATCTCGCCTTATCAAGGGGGTCTACTATTGCTCGCGGAAAGTTGGTGGGGACGACACCAACTTGAAGGGGTTCAAGCCTTTGCCAATGGCTTCTATGGCATGCCTTCCTCCAGCCCTATAAGAAACCTGACATTCAATCAAGATAGAGCGCTAATACCAACCACTTCGCAAACCCAATTCTTCTCCGAGCAGTGACACTGGGGGACTGGGGGGAGCAACAAGTTTATTCGAATCGAGTATGTCGAATCGAGTATGTACATCCATCCTTTCCGAGATCAACATTGAACAAAGCACTGTATTGGCCTGAAGTGAGGGATCATGAGGTGTCCATCGACTCGGATGAGTCGTTCGGGGGCATAGATGTGGAGAAAACCCAGCCATCTTTGGCTTTCAAGAAATCCATAGTGTCATGATCCCAGTGTCCGGCGGGGTGGCTTCCGGCTAGAGGACAGTAAGTGAGTGATATGCCAGGCTGGTGTTTAAAAGCTTCAACGGACAAATCCAGGCCATCTGTGGAAAAGGTATGCAGGGAGATAGCCAATTCTTCCTTGAGCTGCATAATCAAATTCAATTCATACCCTCTTCCACCTGGGTCCTCCAAGAAGCGATATATAAAACGACGAAGTTGCTTCGGATGCCCCAAGTCGATGGACGCGTCGGATCCTGCTGCTCTGCGTGTACGAACCATTTCAACAATGCGTGAGATGGGGAAGGAGTGCGGGATTAGCCCAGTGCTGTGACCAAGTACACGCATTCTGACGTGCATTCTTATGTTGTCCCTTTCGGCTTGGTAAGGAAGTCCGAAACATAGGAGAACCAGCACTTGGAGTTGCCGTCCCCTGGGGCGAGCGGGATCGTAGGTCAATTGCTGGTACAGTTCTTCCGTGTATCCCTGTACTGGTGCCACCAGTTCATTGAGAAGGGGACAAGCGTCCAAGAATTCGCCGATGTTGTATCCCCAATCCACTAGGAAACTAGCTCCCACCAGGGTGAGGTGAGTGAGGTTGATGCAGCTGGTCAGCTGTGACGCTGCGAGAACAGCATCTGAACTGAGGAACGCCCGTATTGAGGCGAGTTTGGGAAAGGTGAGGTGATCAAAAGAAAGTTGTCTGAGTATGCGACCTCCACCCGAATTCATGATAGTTAGGTCGGTTAAGTGGTTCAATGTCGTAGTTGCCGCGCCGAGGTTCCCGGGCACCCAAGTTTCGTTACCGCCGCTCTCGCCAAGCCAAAAGCACCCTTCATGAAGTGAGGTACACATCCTGAGAACAGCCTGCAATTCTTGTGGATTCAGGTCATTCCCCAAAAACAGGTGTGTCAGTTGGGCCCAGGGGAGGTTATGTGGGAAGTATTCAACTTTTCTGCACATCGCGCCGATGAGAACGGCTTGCTTTAGACCTATAAGACGAGGAAAACAATCCTCGGAGTAAAACAGCGTCTTGTGTCGGGTGGGGAGAACCAAGATGGATGACACTGAAGGGAGGTCTAAAGCCCCAAGACGGACGTAAAGGCTTGGTCCAAAGATGGATAGGCGAGTTACGGAAGACAGCGAAGGGTGGTGTTGAATGAGAGGAGGANGGGGGAGTGTAACCGCGATAGCCTGGGCCCTCTGCCTTCGCCGGTGCTTTTTTTGTTGAGATTGTGAGAGACCAAGGTATTGGCTTCACCGCCATGCGGTTCATTCGAGCAATGATGAGGCCTGTGTCATCCAGACTCTTGATCAAGGGCACCCCTGCATNCAACGNAACGTCCACAGGGATATTGAAATCAGTCCATATGGAAGGTGAAGCTTGGACAGCCGCATGCCACACTTTACAGACGCTAGAAAGAATGGCTGGGGCGCGAGACGCCTGCGTATTGATGTCGTTTACACTCCAGCCTTGCAGCGGTCTCCTCCGAATGGCTTGCAGGTGGTGCCAGAAGATCTGGTCCCACAACTCCATCGGTAATTTGCGCCATGTCCCNCCAACACTGTTGNATGCGGCGAGCCGCCGTCGGAGATGCGTGATCACTTCGTCGAGCTTCGTCGATACTGGCGATTTGGGGTAGGATTGCTCCATTTCCAGTANCAGACGCTCCTGGATCGCCAACAGCGTGTCCATACAATCGTTTCGCAACTCNTCCGTGTACTTGAGGTCCNCTGTGGATGGCGCCTGTACGCTCTTNGCNATCCTCATGAATCGAGGCGGAAGACCGACCTATGGGCAAAAAAGGGCATGAGTTCAGTTGCTTCGGGGTGGACGGGCCAACGAAGTCCAGTAACTATGACTCACGTCTGCCAGGCGANATTCTGTCACTTCCATAGTGCGNGACAGTAATGGGTTGACAAGTTCTGTTGCTCTGCGTCAATACTTCTGGTTATCGATGAGGCGTCACATTCAACTCACCAGACGCAGAATCCAGGCTATTGAATTGCTACGTGGCGGTTGGAAGCAAGCACACCTCCAAGCTTAAAGCCGCGACGGTCTTCCTGCAACTCCGATATGAGCTTATTTCTCGGCCGAGTCACGTCCCCTTAGAGCCTGGCGTATCCCATTTCAACAGTAGCCCATGCATATCGGCGAAGNCCNCAGAGCTTCTAGCACTTGTGTCTTCTTGGGAGGACAACTGACTTCCCGGCTTCGCTCAATCTCGCCGACGCTGTCGAAAGCGACAAACCANCCTTCCGCCAGACGGACCAGAGGTCGCGGTTTTCGTCGACGGTGCTGCGTAATTGTACAACTCTGGCAGCTCCACTCTCACAGTNGGCCGTAGATGANCTGAAGTAGAGGCATTTNATACACGGACTGCCATTGGAACGAAAGTAAGTACTCACCAAATCTAAATGNTGCTTATCATCTCAAACNTTTCTTGCNTAGATACCCTCGGGGTTCTGTGAGGACGGGGCCGAAGAGACCAGAGACCGAGCATGGCAGGTGGGTCACATTGCGGTCAAGGTTCAAGAGGCTTCACGTGTANCCCGACGCAAGTCACGGTCGCGTTCGACCGAGTGCGCCGAACTCTGCCTCACACTCCTCCCGACACCNNTGGCACGTTGGCTTANAGCCTCTGCGAAACGCGGCNAATGANCTTAAGTGTGAACGGTGGCGCGCGGTNGTCCATTAGGGGCGTTTCTCGGANTCAGACCCTGGATCAGTGCAGGTTTGACTAACTTAGGGGCGGGTAANTGGTGCCCACGAGCCAGCCACCTGTTTCTTTCTTCCCTTGACCTCCACTAGAACTACNCATGTCCTCCCCGAAAGCNGAAGGGTCGATCCCCAATAATCTGGAGAAGGAGACTGAGTTCAAAGGACAATCTCGTGTTTTGAAGAAATGTCACTGGTGCATGAAGAAACAGGAGCCTACCCAGGAGCCGTTTAAGGCGTGTGGGCAATGCAAAGAGGTGTGTAGTCTTGCGAATCGCTGGCCTAAACGGTGCTAAAGCAGCTGGAAAGGTTATATACTGCGTATGTTGGGCCGTCCTCTTCTCGGGTGTTATGGGAGCTCAAGTTGTNGGGGCTGTAGTCTCGAGAATGCCAACGAGCGAGCTGGCCGTTCCATAAGGTNAATCACATCCATGTTATACACAGCGGAGAAGTCTGACNGAATGCTAGACNAGCTGTAAAATAAACCGCGAACATAGGGCTGCAGTGAATGCAGCAGATCCTGCAGCAGCGGAAGACGTCAAGACATTNAAGAAGTGGTAAGTCGCANTGGTCTCATANCGTGAATCTCGNGNNNANNANGATTTCAGGCACTCGCTTCATATAGAAGTNTTNAAGCATGCNCTCGTCTGTGCNNTAGACCTTGGAAANGACCCNAANAANCTNGACAANGGCTNCATGTTCATCGAAGTCAAACGGAAAGACAACNACGCTGANNTGCCTATGAAGCGCAAGTTCGAGCTCGTCGGNGGNTTCCTCTTNACNCCNCAAGAAGCGTACGAAACGCTCGGNGAGCANGGNAGAACGATGTTGGANAATACGAAACGACAGAGCGAATACATGAANAAGAAGGGCGGCATCGGGATGGCTCCCATCATCATGAAGTACGGACCGGTCGTCGATATCGTGAGCTTCATCCTCCCGAAGCCGGANGGCGCCGCGCTCATGCAGAGGACGAATAACTGGGGCAAGGACTGGGTGAGCCTTCATCCCGTACATCGTGATATGGCGAGGATTGACGCGGTCTAGGTTATGCATCTTGCNGGAGCGTTGCAGCACGCTTAGNAGTACTGTACCGTCCCGAGCACGTACTGGCGATTACTTTCAGGCNCNTTTCGCGTCCCGTTCAGCCTACCCTTCTCCCAGAGCCGCGCACCCATCGTTCATAGTCGCGTNGGACACGCCGATCGTTGCGATAATAGGATGCGTTCACCCAACACGTTAACGTCTCAGACACANCCTTGTGCATGCCTGTTCACATTCCGNATCNGCNGGACGGTATGCATGCATCNCACGCACATTTTGCTGCTNCATTCTTCGCNTGGCGTTCTTGTGTTCTCCATTGCTNACCTCTCGTTTGAGAGCGAACGTCCNGACAGGGACAAGGCTNCATGNCNNAGTCAAGTTTCANNGCGAGNGTACAAAGGAGCAGGGANTNGAGCANCTGANGCGCCTTNCCGCCGTNCTTCCCATTAAANAACGCGANCGACATGCCCCTCAGCNGCTCTNTGCCCAGGATCAATCATGACTCGGACTTGGGNCGNTTNATGCTGGACGATGGCAGAATACCTCGGAACAGTNTATCCAAGNCTTGGTGGTCGATGACNCTGGCNCTCTCCNTGCTGACNTGGGCTCTNNCNGTNGCATCCATNGGAGTCGGTNAGTNNNNCNGACTCNCNTCNNATNGTNNCNNCCTGCTCAACNNANTTCGGCACCNGCAGCTGCNANCGCCTNNGTCAAGTATCAGAANCTGAAGCANTGGGNTGAGAGAGAAGCTTTACCAGCCNTCGTCGAACTCAGCTCGCCCGGTACGTCCGGCTACTATCAGCNCAGTCGTTCTTCTTCTCAATTATCCACNACCTCGTAGACCTTCTCCCGGCAGGAATCATCATCCTTATCCTCTCCTGCGTCATCTGGTTCTTCNCGNCCTGGCTCATNCTCCATNTCCTCACCCACCGGCCGGGCACCCNAAAAGCCGCACACAGAGGGTTNCACGGCGTNCCCAGCTTCTACTGGACCATCTCGTTCCTTCTGCTCATCCTCCTCACCTTTGCCTNCGCCGACACCGTCGTCTACACCCATTTCTTCCGCACGCGTTCTTTCGTGCTTAAGGGCTATGTTCCGGGTGGGGGAGTCTTGCTTTCGGACGACATCATCAACAGACTTGATTCTGTTCTAAGGGGAGGCTTGTTCTATGTGAACTATCGGTTTTGTGAGTACTGAAACCCTACAATCTTTGAATGCGTGTGAAGTCTAGTAAACTCAATGTGCTATAGTCCTACCNGTTGCGGTCCTCCCATGGGTCATGCTCNTCTCTGGGCTCATCACCGTCCTTGCTTTATGGTNNGGTGCCGATGAAGCTATACGCCAACCCGATACTCTCTCAACCTTACCTCCCGCCGTTCATGTGGANGGGCAACANGCAGACCGTCAGATCAAGACCCTATCCCTACAGCCAAGGGAGCCAACGACGGANGTCATNCCGCGAACCCCCGAGATGGCNTCTACTGTAGATCTCAGAGGTCCCAGCTATGACCAGGAGGAATCCGATGTCGGGGGAGAACNCAATCCCAGTGTTACTCACCTCGCCGTTCCGGACACNAGGTCGNCTACTGGNCATGCTAGNGACACGAACCTCAGCTCNTACAATAANCAGNTACTCGTNCCNGAGCCTGCCNNNCTCGATGCTGNNGCGNATCCCAANGNNGAAGNNGGNACNGNGCACGTNGNGTAANGNNTGCCTNTTGNTTGNACANATNGAANTGNACATTCACCTTTCCTCCCTCTCTTTGTTGGACNNTTTCCTNGNGACNCTTNCGCACCTNCCTTGTCATTTTGCGTACTCNCANNTCNTNGCAATANTCGACTTAGCACTTTCGCCTGGCCGCTGAGNGTGCAATCGNTNTNGCNATCGNCGANNGNNNGGNGATAGTTTGGNNACAGANATTCATATACGAACCTNTAACAGGAGGGAAACATCGCCTNCTCTACACGTTATTGGAGCTNTCCTGGCGCCTCGGAACCCCTCGTCCAGTNGCACCGAAANGGGTCNTCGGACTGGTCNAACCACCTCATCACAGCAGGCTCCGCACCGCTNGGGAACACAGGCGGAGGAAGCTTGGCTACCGCAATGGCGCGCCTGACNGCAATCGTGACGAGGATGCAGGTGACGAGCACTAACAGANGAAGCATCTGTTAGAGAATTCTNTGAGTAGGAAAGNGAGGAAAGTGCGTACTGGTGATGATACCAAGNCCGGAGAAGACGCCCATCGTGGTGATGATGCCGCACACGCTTGGCCCTAGGCTTTCAAAATCTGCGTTGGGACCGGAGTAGCATCGGTTGGGCAGCTCTTTCAGTTCCGAGAGGGCNCCAACTNGAANGNATCAGNTTCNGTGTCNNNNTGANGNTGGNNTGCGGCTCACATCCAAACAGCGCAGCNATGCCNAAGGNGTANAGGACATCGAAGTAGTTGGGATCGAANGGANGATCGCCGTACTTNTGNTCCTTGGCTCGTTGGATCCTGATAGAANNGTNTGTNANAACCGTGNACNGAGGNTCTNGAGATGNCGANACGTACATGAAGCACAGAGCCGCGAAAGTTCCCAGCGAAAGCAAGATCGAGAGGATGATCAGGCCGAACATAAGCGCTGGNGAAGAGAAGCACTGTTCAGCTCCANTTCTTGNGGNNCATGAGCGCTAACCTGATACATACGTTCNTCCTTAGGCTTNAACATCGAGAGGCAGACNATTCCCANNANNAGTGTTAGNACAACGAAGAAGATTGCTACACCTAGAAGTCGAGTGCGGAAGTCTGTAAGCCCCTAATTCTTCGATCATGAAGCGNGTCGTGTGCTGCCGCTTGCANCACAGANCTCAAGCGCCCATAGTCCGAGAGGCCAGAGCAATTCAGGAAGACATACCAAGGTANATCCTCCANTCGCTCAGCGATTTCGTGAACTTCATCGAAAACTTGGGACTGGACCCGCCATTCCCGTGCTCGCTNTCGGTAGTCGTCGTTGTCATTATGGATATCGGCCAGCGATAGTTCGTATATGANTTTGGTGGTCCCCGAGGACTATACAAGCATGAAAAGANGGATGGGTGACGAGCTCACAGAGGTACGTGAAGAAGAGGCATTGCCTAGAGGCGGCATGTTGTAGAGCGCCGGATCACCGGGGTTTGATGCAAGTTGGAAGGGCTGTGTNGAGGAGGCGAGGGTCCTTGAAACAGGATGGCCTCGCTCGTNAAATCTTTGTGATTCGTCCTCTAACNATGAGGGNTAGNATATAGNGAACTCNTAGTACAGACATACGGATAGGAACGTCCGCTCCCCGACTATCGNAGTCTNACCTGTCCTTGGGGTTCCAAAGAGTCATCCTCGATACCATCAGCGACATTTGTCGANGCCCAAGCTAAAGTTGCTTCATCATCGACCTCTTCANCATCAAGNGCCGANGGAAGCTCAGCAAGGATCGGGTCTCGAGGTGGAGGTTTCCTGGCTACCTTCCANATTACAAATGCACCCATTACGACTGCGGAGATGAATGTTAGGATGGCAATATCAAATCGACGCGAAGGTCACTGACGAGTGGGAATTGTGAGGGAGATGAGGATGTCNACGAGGGTGCTGGTATCTGAGCGGCACCATTGACTCTCCTCTTTGCATTCGGAAGGTATNACGGTGACAATCTGGAAGACTGTTTGAAGTTAGACGGTTGGTGCTCAAGGCAACATGCAAAGTAGCAGCGTACCCAAGGTGAACACGATGAGNAAGCATAAGATGGNGAGATGACTCTTNGCCCGCGTCAGAACGTGTTCTGATAGTCTCTGGTTACTATACCAGTGTCTATGTACATGATCTCGGTGAGGTGGTAGTCGAAAGCCTATNGGTGTTGACTTACATTGGTATTACTCCCGCCAATATCACAACCGCCTGAATAGCTCTTTGAAGTAGATGCTCTGGATGTCAGACAGCGATACATCAACATCAGGGCTTCNNAAGCAACAGAAGACAACTAACCCCAGCCACGCCCGCCTCCCTCATTGAAACCNGACAAGCACAGCACCAAGGCGCCGGCGCAGAAGAGTTCAAGCAGGCCTAGATAAACAGGGGTGGANCGCGTGAGCTCCGACCAGGGNGCGAAGAACGAGTACCGGCCNACTGACCGTAGTAAGTCCTGTGGTCCCAAAGCATATACTTCTTGTAGTGGTTCCATAGTACGCGAGGATGGAGGGACAGATCATCATGTGAGGGCGTAATCCGTATGTCCTGCAAGCTCGTGCTGCGTGGAGGCAACTCCACGGGTCCTGTGGGGAGTATAGGATTACCCTCCTCGTCTAGTTGGAATTCAACTGTGGGCATGGCGGAATTTGGATGGATGAGAGTTGAAGGTTATCTTCAAGAAACGTAACCCTAGGCGCTCATCGACCGGCGTCACGCGTGGTGATTGTCGTGGTTTGAGGAGAATGAATCACGGAATTGGCCACACGGCACCGTTTGGTGAATCGAGTCAGCTGTCATTGTCTCTTCCCAGATCCAGCAGGAAAGCCTTNTACACACGACGACGACATCCCCGATGANNANTGAACNNGTGAATCGCGAGCTCGCNGTGAAACAGCGACGTGAATGTGGCAGGAGGTGAGAGTGTTGAGTGCTTGTGGGCCTTTGAAATGCCGCTCGGTCATTGCCGCGAAGCGAACACCCTTCGCGNNCCTTGACTAGAAACTNCCACGATCTCCANATTGAACTTGCAATNTCGAGTACGANTTTGCTACGTCNTCGAAGCTCTTCTCNGNTATCGCATAGCAAAACCAGCATACGCGGGATGCGTCCTCAGCAGAGTTGACTCCACTCTTATCCGTGGCACTTTGGCCCGACCTTGGTTCAGGCGCGTCGAGGCTTAGGAAGACGCGTTGAAACCTCATGGGTAGTTCTTTCTACCCGCGCGGTACATATGCGTCTGCCTGTCTTTTCCTTGCGCTCCTGTAATGGGTGATCTCATACCTGTACGGCGCCAGGCTCGTCTCAGAGGCGATGATCGACAATGTTCGCGACGGTCAACGACCGGAATCGAATGTGCCTTTGAAACTCACCTGGGTTTGTGTCCGCCGCCCTCTAGGCCGGCTCCAAAAGAACAAGATCCATAAAAGGACCTCTGCATGGCAGAGGCTGGTCGACGTAGCTCATTGCAAGCCGAAGTTTCGCCTACGCTCTTCTCTCCGTCCATCCGTCCTTCATCGTCTACCATGGCCCNNCAAACCGAACAACCGCCCCTGCGCATTGCGATTGTGTGAGTGATATTCGCTCATACNCAACGTCAACTGGGATCTGACCACCTCGCAGGGNTGCTGGNATAGGTGGCCTGATGCTNACTACCGCTCTTCAGCACATGGATAAGGGCAGGAAGCNCGANATTCAGGTGTTCGAAGCAGCGCCNATGCTCGCTGAGATTGGGGCCGGCATTAACCTTTGGTTGAGGAGCTGGGANATTATGAGGGCTATCGACCTTGAGGAGACGTTCGTGAAGATGATGCACGAAGCTCCTACCGATGAGGATCGTGAGTNGTCTGACTTTCCGGTTCACTGCCCNCCGAGACTGACGNTCAANCAGGNCTCGTCTTCCAGCTTAGGAAGAGNGATCAGGCGGAGGGNATTCACATCAGCGACTTGAAGATGAAAGGTACNGNTCNANACTCANTNCTACGACNTTCCCNCCCNGTAAAGANTTGTTATNACAGGCGGNACGATGCGATTCCACCGAGCCGAACTTCAGNTGGCCCTCATGGAGCGAGTGAACACCAACGGTTGCGTCCACCTCAANCGTCGNCTCGTCCAATACACGGAGTACGAGAACCACGTTGANNTGGAGTTCCACGATGGCTCNTTGTACAACTGCGACATCCTCATCGCTGCGGATGGNATCAAGTCCTCCGTGCGTAAGCAGTTCTTGAAGAGCCTGGCCAAAGGTACCTTCACCGGAGGCGCCGACCCTGTCTGGTCNGGAACCTATGCCTATCGNGGTCTGCTGTCGCACGATGCCATCGAGCAGGAGTTTCCTGGCCATCGAGCCAAGACGGATCCAGTCATCGTAAGTGCTATACATATCTCCCCTCCAGATTTTTGACATTCTTCTCTGCTTAGTACTGCGGGAAGTACAAGGTGATTATCTGTCGGTAATNTGGGTTCCCGTNACTTATCTCATGCGATAGCATCTCGTGGTCTATCCTTTATCGAACGGGAGGTTCACCAACGTGGTGGCGTTCTGNACCGATCCCGAACTGGAAGGCGTGCCATGGAATGAGGTGCCACCGTTCAGTGCCACGCAGGACGAGCTGCGCTCCCAGTACACTGGGTGGGAGCCTGAGGTTCAAGCCTTGCTGAACGTTCGTAGCCGTTTCTCCCTCTTGGTNTGATGCTGACGGAGAAACAGCTCATTCCGACNCCGACAAAGTGGGCCATCAATAACCTCAANCCTCTGGAACGCTATGCTTCACACCGNGTATTCTTGGCTGGAGATGCTGTGGGTGTCAGCNNCTTCATTTGGTNNTGTCACCATGCTTACGAGGGACTGTACTAGGCTCATGCCATGACACCCCACCAAGGCGCCGGGGCTGGGCAAGCCATCGAGGTAAGTTTCATCGCNGATCTTCCATTTCAGGCGCTCAACGTGCGATAGGATGCNTATATNCTGGCCTCGCTTCTCACAGACCCAAGCGCCAACCGCAAGAACATTCCCAGCATCGCGGAAATNTACAATACCATTCGGTGCCCTGCTGCCAACGCTATCCTTCTCGCCTCCCGTGACCAAGGAAAGTGGTGTGAACTTGACCACCCGCGGCTGAAGACCGTCAANGAGGGTGACATNGTCTCCAANGANAGGTTNAATGGNCTTTGCAAGGATATATCNGACGCTTGGGAATGGGTTTGGAAGACTTCTGCNTCGAGTGATCGCCAGAGAGCTCTTGATATGNTGAGTACCATGCATGCGAAGGACGCTTGCTCGTTCATGTAGGCTGAGAAGTTACCGCGGTCACAGGATANGATTCTTTCTGCTTTCTGCTGTAGTGGTTCTATTACTAGGTCATTGTAATGCTGTTTTGAGCTTTCGATCAATGACCGGAACTATCCGAGCGGGGTTCGAGTNTCGNTTGACGCAATGGCTTTGACTCTTTCTCCCATCTTGACCACCATGTTCCCGCGGCGAACCTCAAAGNGCATGTGAATTTCCGTTNGATTGAGCGCGATTTTCTTGGTAAAAGGTGTGTGAAGTNAGCGGTGATTTTANNCATACTGTCCGNGATACCCTTCATCTTNACCAGCCTTGCGTATCATGCTTTCCTGGTCGATCCATCACTCGCGCCCAGATNGCCGGCAGAGTGCCTTGCGGGATGGACCTGAAGCAGATCGCTCACCGGCTATCTGTGTGCATANCTAGAGGCGGCCTAAATCCTGTCTGGAGCTCTGATCACCACGGNTGCGGTNGCAGGAGGGCTCAAGCTCCAATGCGGCCACCTCTGGTCATCGCTTCTATCATATCAAGGTGGAACCAATATCTGAAGTGCGCTGNGATCTCCATCTGTCTGTCAATCGCCCTGACATCTGCTGCCCTGCGAAACCCGAGTCAATTGCANTACGTATAGCATNAATGCGATGTCAAAGCGCTCCGTTATCGGGTTTGGTGCATCTTGCGCTCTTCCTGATCGCGTCGGGCACCCCGGGATGGAAAATGCGACTCAAGCGGCTCGGGGAGCATCTCGAATCTCCGAGACGGTATGGNCCAGAAAGGNTGTATCAAAGGTTGCTCCTCTAATCAAGATATGCTTCGAAGAATCGCCGACACCTAAGTCTTCCCTTCCTGCTNTTGATAGGCATCATCAGCTTCTTGCTCAGCCTAGCGGATTCGGCACGCGCAGTTGAATGGAAGGTNNTACTGGGATGGCAGCAGGATTACGATCACGAACGTCCATGATAGCCATAGTGGGCCGTCGGTGGCCCGCTCCAGNAATAGTATTGGGCTNCCNATGAGAGGATGCACTCTNGACTTCCTCGCNTTCCTCTGCACTTGTCCCCAGGTGCCGTAAAGCTACGCATTTGCTCAGAGGCCGGCAACATCANCGTTCAGGGCCTCCTCAAGGCACTTTATGTCACAAAAACCCGTCTGGAAATTACCCATTTGTAGACTGCACACGTTTCCTGATGGACATCNAAAGTGTTTCAATGCTGTCATANTTTGACAAGACTCATAGTGTTCCCTCGTGCGCATGGNCACGGAACGCGGTGACTGTTATCACTCTGGTGCGTGGCTTGATATCTGCATATCTGTATCCGTGGAAAACGCTTCTTCTGACTACTCCATCTCCTAGTTGAAACAGGTTTTCACATTCTTTGACCCGGAAGTTTGATTTCTATACCGGAAAGGTGTGGATCTCTCCCTGAGATGAGGGTGACCCGGTCTCTCGCCACGATTGTCGCGGTCGCGCGATTTCGCCGCTTCTATTGTCGCCCATTTTAAGACCAGTGTAATCAAAAATAAAGTCAGGATCCAGCTTCCCAATTCTAATCTAGGTACCCCACCATCCCNAAATNCTNNNCNANNNCCTCTTCNAGCACCNTACNGNNCNAGCTNCCTNCTCATCGATGGCGCTGCTCGCCGTTATGATCACCTCCACGAGCTCTTCGTAGGCCGCTCTCACTCAACCAAGGCTGCGTATGTAGAGAGATCTACCACAGTTACGCCCATCGTCGGGCCTGCAAAGAAGCAACTCGTCTGGCTGATCACCGGTGAGTCCGCTTCGAGAACTGTGGGCTGAACGCATGGAGCTCACTCTCTGCCGTTACAACTCATAGGTACCTCCTCTGGCTTCGGGCTTCGTCTAGTCAAGTCAGCATTGTCGCGAGGTGATCTTGTGATTGCCACAGTGCGGTCGCTTAAGGCGGCGGAGCAAGACGACCAGGACCCTATCCCCTTAGAACTACAAGCCAATCTCAGGAGGATTGAGCTTGATGTCACCGAAGGAGAAGAAGCCCTCAAGGAGAAGGTTGACAAGGCCGCAGCCATCTGGGGCAGAATCGATGTCCTAGTCAACAACGCAGGTGGGTTCGGACACTAGGGGTAATCACCGCAGACCACTAACTTTTTTTTTCTAGGACAAGGGCTTGTGGGCTTATCGGAAGAGGGAGGGTGAGCAGATTCTCCTCTTCTCTATACTGCCTGCACTAACCGANTTCCGCGAACAGATCAGCCCTCTACCGAAGGACCTTCGATGTGAATGTGTTTGGTCTGATAGACATGACCACTGTCACCTTGCCCCATCTACGGCAATCCCAGGGCTCCATCGTCAACGTTGGGAGTCGATCCGCGTGGAAGACGGAACTGCGGGTCAGTGCTCTGCGGCGAATTGTTGTGGTCGGTACTTACCTAAACTCCAGGGAGTCGGTCCATATTCTGCGTCCAAAGCTGCTGTGCATGGTTAGCGCATACACCACTCAGATAGGAAACTGTGTCTAACGATAACTTCAACAGCATACTCGGAGACTCTTGCCACCGAACTAGCGCCTTTCAATGTCAAGGTCCTCCTAGTCGCACCAGGCGCTTTCCGGACGGAAGGCATCCATGCCCGACCGTTTTTCCAAGAACGCCCAGTCCCCGCTTACGATGATGTCCGCGAAGCCACTGCTCAGCGATATGCGTCTATACCCGGAACACAGAAGGGTGACCCCGCTCGTGCTATGGAGATCGTCGTCGACATTGTCCGGGGAGAAGGAGCAGCTGAAGGGAAGCCATGGCCATCCCACTTGGTGCTGGGCCAAGATGCCATCGCAGACGTGAGGGCGAAGGCCAGCAAACTGGTGGAAGCTGTAGATGCATGGGAGTGGACTGGTCGTGCGGTTTCCTTTGATTAACTGAGTACATTTGGTTCCCGGTGAGATACCCGCCTTGTTTCCCTTATATTTTAGAGATCACTCGTTCCGCTCCGCTCATTCGTTCTGAAATCCCGGACTCACCACTCTACTATGTCGTCCACTCCTTTTGATATTGTCATCCTATTCCCTTCGTTCATTTGTCTCATCACTGCCCAGTTTCATTCACTCATCATATACCTCATTCGTCACGCCTCATATCCCTTCGTGTATTTTTATTCACTGTATGTACGATATCATGCAATCGCACGGCGCCTCGCCCTTCATCCCTTTCTCGTAGGTGTGCAACACCCTTTCGAATTTTCCGTCTCTCTTCCGGACTCATCCCGCAGCTGTTTTGTGGGGCGCTCGTCTCAAGTTCATCAATTAGGGGGCTGCGCATGACGTGAAGGGTACAGCTGAGCTGTGAGCAGGACGGGGTAGCAATCTTTTTGTGCAGACATGTTGTCGCGTCAACCGCTTATGTGGTAGGTTTCTGTGCCCGGAACTGATCGAGTCTGCAGGTTCCCCGTTGGAAGGAGTACACTTGCTTGACGTCAACTTCGTCCGGGGGAGCTACAATAGGCTGCACACTTGTACAGACGCTGTCGGCGCTAAGCAAGCAGCTTCAGTAGCTCAAATTTGACAGTGGCCCGGGATTGTGGCATCCTCTAGTATACTGATAGCCTTGAGCTCTTATGAAAAATTTAGCGCTCATGCTCAGAACTTTAGCTGGCAATTCTTGTAAGTGCTATGTCCGCACATATCTCTTCCCCATACCGCCACGGCGCTTGTTCCTCCCTGATATGATGCATCCGGTCAAAGGTGTGTTCTCGTGCCCCGGGAATTACCAAAAAGGGTGGTACATCCGATTCATTTAAAGCCCCCTAAATACTCTGTTTTGGTCACCAACAACGCGAGCCTTCCCTACTCCTTCCTCCCACCCCTCACGCGGAGAACCTTGCCCGATGGTGACGATGAACGGTACCGGCGGGAAGAAGCAGCTAGTCTGGATCATTACCGGTATCTCCTTTTCTCAGTCGATCTAGATGATACCCTCTGACTCCTCGACGGCTTCGAATAGGAACCTCGTCTGGGTTTGGAAAGCGCCTGGTCACTTCCGCTCTTTCTCGAGGAGATCGGGTGATCGCAACTGCGCGTTCCTTGGAGAAGCTCGATGCAGAGCTCGCGTCGTGTGGTCTATCAGAGGCTGAGAAGGCGAACCTTCGAACGCTCGAGTTGGACATCACCGCAGGGGAAGAGGCTCTGAAGGAGAAGGTCAACCTTGTGGCAGCGTTCTGGGGTCGCATTGATGTTCTCGTCAACAACGCAGGTACGTTACCTGAGTCCGAGTTCTCCCCGATGGTCCCTGGCAATTGAATTTGATTTTGCGAATCAGGTTTTGGCCAGCCAGGCCTGGTGGAAGAGGGAGGGTATGTAGATGAATCCTCAGAGGTGCATGTTTGTGCTCTGACACACCAATCGTTGCCAGTACACGATTAGCTCGAAAGCAATTCGAAGTGAATGTTTTCGGCTTGCTGGATATGACTACGGCCACTCTTCCCCATCTTCGCGCGAGTCAAGGCACCCTTATAAACATCGGCAGCCGCTCGGCTTTGCATAACGAGATTCCCGTGGGTTTCTGACTATAACCATCCCTGTTTAAATCTGTGAGACTAAGAGACGCTACGCAGGGGCTTGGTATGGAAGATAGCTACTAGGACTCACCGAGGTAGCTCGCTAACAGACTCTTACGCAGGCTTCTATGCCGCCTCGAAGGCTGCCGTACAATGTGAGTATCACCAGTGTGGAGGGGACCCCACGCTGAACCCAANCAGCCTTTACAGAGACGATCGCAACCGAAGTCGCACAATTCGGCGTTCGGACTCTGCTGGTCGCACCAGGCGCCTTCCGCACAGAAGGCATCTACGGCGGCAAATGGATTTCGGAGAACAACATCCCCGCCTACGANGCCATGCGAGAAGCCAGCTCCAAGCGCTTTCATTCCGTAGCCGGGACAGAAAAGGGCGACCCGGCAAAGGCGATGGACTTGCTCGTCGATGTTGTGCGAGGGGAGGGGAAGGCGGCTGGGAGACCGTTCCCTAGGTACCTCATCTTGGGAGAGGACGCTCATGGAAATGCTGTCAAGAGGGCAGAGCAAGTTACAAATGCTGTGGAGGAGTGGAAAGATCTTACAGGGAAAGCCGTACAATTCGAGTGATGCGGGATACTGCACAACATAAGCTAATGAACAATGAGGGGTACCAAGCTAGAAGGACGGATGATGTGCTAAAGGAGATTTATCAACGACAAGTCAATCGGATTAGGCACGGCCTGCGGGGCATCTAAAGGGTACAGCAGGACGCAATTTCTCGACGTGTTCAATATTCACCACCATTGCCGGGGTTGAAATGCCTCCTTCACCTTGTGCTCGGCCGTGAGGTCCATGGCCTTCAGCAGAACGGAGAAGACGCGTTCCCAGTCTTCTTTGTAGGAATGGCGGTAGGCGACCGGTTTGCCAGAGAATGAACCACTTCTACGTTCAACGTAGGCATAGATCAAAGACGGCAACAGGGTTGCCAAATACTTCGCGACGGCCTCACTCTTCCCACTTTCAACTTTAGACCAGTTGGAAACAGAGAATACTGTGACAAGCTNCAGCGGAAGGATCACCGGGCGGCCGCTATCGGAGGTTTGAGGCTTGATCTTCATGTTGAGGTCGATGTGGAGTTGGTGAAGGTTAGGGCAATGCTTTGCAAAGGACTGGAGCACCAACATTGAGAGCTTGATAGGCGCTTTGGTGGATGAGTAGAGTCGGAACACCTCCAAGCGACGCCAGGCAGAAGTGAACAGCTCAATCACCTCGTCAGTGAGCAAAGAACAGCGAGTATACTCCAAGTCGAAGTGCTGTATGTTCGCGATCTGGAGCAGTGGCTTGAGATGCTCGGCTTCAACGCGTCGCCAGTTTGTTATCTGGAGTTTCGTCAACGACAGCGGCTGGTTTCGAACAAGTAGAGGGATCAAGTCAACTGCATCCTGATCATTGTCCTCGAAAATATAAGCTTCCGAGGAGGCAGCTTGGCTAGTATCGACGGGTAACGAGTCATTTGCATGAATCGTAAGAGTTTGCAGCGTATTTGACGGTATTTGTTCGAGGACGTTGCAACTTGAAGCTTCTTGCTCAAAGCATGTCATCTTGAGCTCTCTGNGCGCAGGACAACGTAAGGTTTTCCACACCGCGTCGTATATGCCACTGATTCCGANGTGNTCATGTGGTAAGGTACCNAAGTCNAGGAAAACAAGGGNGGGGAGGCATTCCACAGCCTCCGTTACGTGCTTCCCAGCCTTCGTCCCGTCCAGGGACGTAAAGTGCAATCGTTGTAAGCCATTGAGTCGTCCAATGCNNCNGAAGTTCGAAGGAATCGGTGAGACGCCGGGTCCNATTTCTAGCTCTTCTAAGTGCGGAGTTCTTTCGGGAAGTAGGTCGAGAAGGTTCCATGCGGAAGGCGTTGGGCGATCGGAAGAACGCNACGAGGGTCCGATGCGAATGGTCTTCAGAGTATTGGCAAGAAANAAGAACCCGANATCGCAGTCNGTGCCAGTGATGAGTGNTTCAAGACNAGGGCAGAGCGGAACGATTCCTTTCAAAGAGCAGACCTGCAGCCAGACCGATGAATGAACTGACAATTGCTGGCCGACACACTCCTTCGAAAGATCNATATGCTTGACGAAACTCGCGTAGTAGTTGAATCTGTTGAGGTCTTCCTTTCGCAGAGGAGAAGAAAGGATCTGAGAGCCGTACCACCAGCATAAGAAGCCTCAATNGAGAAAAAGNNATCGATGCTCGTGCTTACCCAGTGTTCGACGGTACGCGACGATGTGCTGGCATCATGACGCTGCANNGATGGTAGAGTCCTCATTAAAGGATTTAAACCNTANATAGAGCTCCAGAGAATAGGAAGGGCGCATTTGGCCAAGCTTTTGCTGGCAAGGGCGGTCCTGAAGAGCGCCGTTTTCTTCTCCTTATCNGCNGCAAGGTCATCCTTCGTCAGTGGGAAGCCCACCCCAAGCCTTCGGTGTCGAACTCGCAGATTCTCCAGCACTAGGGTCACAACTTGGGGTATATCGCTCATGGCGGGGATGGCAGTCAGGCTAAGATAGTGATGGTTCGAGACAGAGTCCGCTCATGACTGCCAACGGTTGATTCAATGATTGCTTTGGCCTTGCTTTGCGCGACCAAACACTGGCAACGCGTCGCCGCGTCTTCAAGTTCAAACTCTCCTGGTTGAACCCAACCTTCATCCTCACAGGTATGAAAGCGCTCCTGGCTGCCGTAANCNCTNANNTNNNACNNGTNNCTNGCCTCGAGGATGCGTAACAGGTGTGCCTCGTACATACCCTCACGATGAACAAGTGTTCGCCCGCAAGGCACACCGCCATTTCAAAGGAAAACCCGGTGCCGGTGCAGCATAGGGAAAAGCTATTACCTAAATTAGCTTCTACATTCGCGCAGTGGCTGAAGGTTTGCACAATGGCGCGTTGATTGTGCCCCGAAACGCGTCGCCGTGGCCAGCGGCCACTGACTTGCGGTCACGGCAAAGGACAGAAGGTCTAATTTTCTGGAGAAACGAAGGCAAAGTTGGCTAGGCGCCCTCACTCACTCACCATTGCTAGTCCAAGCTCTTCGGAAGATTGGTAGAAATGAGGGAGTTCTGTCATGAGTGGGGAACTGCGCGGTGTGATTTCCCATCTTATTGCCCCGCTCTGTCTGTCTTACGCGGCGTCTCAGTACGCTGGAGTCATGAACACAATAGCGCAGAGACGACCGTCGTTGTGATGCACACAACTCCTGAAATGACCAACCTATTCCCGGTGGAAGCAAGCAGAGCAGGCACGTTGAGGTTTCGTTCGTCTGGAATTGACTCGTGTTGCTGGTAATTGAACAATGTCGGCTGATATGTGAACGTCAAGCGTAGTACAAACTGCTTTTCGGTGAGACGGGTGCATGCTAAATCTGAATCCCCCAAACTAATGCGCCTCTGCTAGCTGCGTTGCTCCTCATGGATTTGTGCAAGTCCTCGTCGCAGCCATTGCCGATTTGACACCGAGGATTTCCCATCAATCTTATCAGATTGATCCCTTCTGCACATCTTATCTGATTGTCCGTATGCTTCCGCAGAACGCGATAACACCCCGGCATACGAGTGGATCGCGTGGATCCGTACGGCGTGCCTAAATCCTTCCTTCCCTCCCACTACCATACCCGTGGCCCCCTTGTTGGCGGCCAAACCCGCGCAACATGTCGGCAACACCCCCCAGGCACGGGGAGAGCGCGTCTGGTTCGTATTCGCAGCCTCCGAATCACTCGGGGGCGACCCCCAGAGCCGACAGTTATATTGGAGAAGAGGCTGCGGGGCTACTGGACGAGTCTTCCGGTACTCGCCACCACGACAGCGACTTTGAGGAGCGAGGGACGCACGATGGAAACGAGTCGAGCAAGATCGAAGGCTGGAGGAGACTACCTTGGTGGAAACGACCTTCGCCGTGGTGGTACGTACGTCTTATCCCACCATAGCGAACGTCCAAACTCGCAGTAACCCATCTGATACCTTTCTCCCAGGCTTATCGCCGCAGTCCCCTTCTCCACTATCGCCAAGACCGCGTCGTACGCTCCCCAAACCGAGCTCTTCATCCA
>JANDKE010000544.1:0-23440 GCA_027627275.1 Coprinellus aureogranulatus | reverse complement strand
ACCCTGAGCTGTTGCTGCCGAGCTTCGCCTTTTCCGCCTTTGCTTTGCGCTCTCGCTCCTTTCGCTTCTTCTCCTGCGCTCTCTCCCACTTTTCGTCTGCTTCCCTCTCTGCTGCCTTGGCCAACTCTAGCTTGACCCTATCCTCAGCCTTCTTCTTCTCCGCCCTTGCCTTTTCCGCAGCTTCAGCCATCGCCTTCGCAGTGGCCTCAGCCTTCGCAGCCTCAGCCTCCGCAGCCTCAGCCTTAGCCTTGGCTTCAGCAACCGCCTTGGCCTTTGCAGATGCCTTGGCCTTGGCTGAAGCCGCTTCTGCCTTCGCTTCTGCCTTCGCCTTCGCCTTCACATCCTTCGCCTTCGCAGCATTCACCTTCGCAGCTTTCCCCTTCATTGCCTGCAACTCGCTGAGCCTTCGCAAAAGCTTGCCTCCTCGTCCTCCTCATCGTCTTCATCCTCATCTTCACCAGGGGTCTCCTCTCCCACCTTGGCTGTGGCCCCCTTCCCATTCTCCTTGCGACGGATGAAGGGAGTAGAGAAAAGGGCACAGGAACCAAGGAGGCGAGTGATGGCAGAGAAGGCGTGAAGGGTGAAGGTAGCGACGGACAACATGGCCGAGAATGAGAGAGCGAAAAGCGAGCGATGGACAAGATGAATGATCAAGAGGGGGTAAGGGCAAGGGATGGGTAATGGAAATGAGAAACGGCGATGCGAGATGATTCATGTCGTCAGCGATGTCGAGACAGAAAAAAAGATCGGAGTACCTTCTCGGCCTTGGCCTTCCTCTTGCGACGAACAGTAGCCTCGGAGTCGGACTCAGGCTCTTCCTCTTCCTGCACCTTCTGTTTCTTGGAAGGAGGAGGCTTCGCTGCGGTTGAGGATCCAGAGCCAGGAGCTGGCTTTACTGTGGTAGAGGGTCCGGACTTCGCCTTTGCAGCCGGCTTGGCATTCTCCTGGAGGAAAGCATATCAGTATCCCTGGTGTATCACAGACAAAAAACTTAACAAACCTTGGGCTCATCCTCCCGCTTACGCTTTGTACCCTGCCCTGCTCCTGCAGCGGACTTGGTAGCCTGATAATAATGCACAATAGTCAGTTAACATGGAATCAAGATTGAAGACATCGAAGATGGGACTATACCTGGTACTGCTCTGCCTTTGCCTCGTTGTTCTTCTCCGTCGTTTTGGTATTGGCGCACCACTGCTTGACCAGGTGCTCCAAGACCCAAAAGCCTTCGTACTTCGACCAGTCCACTATACCGGAAGTGGCCTCGGCCACCTGGAATAATTTTTCTCAGGTATGATACAGAGCGGACTGGTACATGCTACTTACTGCATCCATGAGACCGCGACGTCCCGAAGCGTCCTGCTGTTTCCAGGTGAGACCTGGAGTGCAATGGGCAGGTCCATGGACATGAATGGCGCGCTATAAAATGGTAAAGGATGTAATCAGCACCTCATATGAACGGAGAGAGGAAGAGGGATGCACTAATAGCACGGGAACTGTGTATATGCACACAGAATTGCAAAAGCGAAGAAGGGAAGGTGCATATATGCGCAGATAGAAAGATATAACTCACAAGAATAAGGCTCCAGGCGACATTATCAAACCCACCCAGGGCCTGGACATCGGTCCACTTGCTTCCAGGTGGCCTGGGGTACTGGTACTTGGGTGGGGCTGATAAATGCGAGAACGCGTCAGTTTTGCCCAAAAGCCCACTAAAAATCAATCAGAGAGAAAGACGATGCTTACCAGATGGCTTGGTACCGTTCTGAGCGCGGTTAGACATACTTGCACTGGAAGAAACGCGTAGGGGATGGTGGTGGGAGGTGAAGGGAAGAGAGCAAAGGGCGCGTTTGGCAAAGCTGATTTGGTCCTGTGATTTGATTAGGTAAGCGTCCAAACATCGCGTCAATCACATTGTGTTGCTGTATCAAGCTCAATCCTGGGCTGGACTTCCTAAAAACGTATGAATAGGAGCTATGTATGGTTTAAAATAAGAATGTGCCCTTGGAATTTTTTACTCAAGCCCAGGGAGCTTGCAAATGTCGCACCTTTCAGCCTCTATCCTTGCAAGCGGCGACTTTTGATGGGCCATCAATCTCGCTGCAGAGGCAGCGCGCACTCATTCTCCTTTGACTTTACCAACCTCTGCCTGGTCTGGACTTCTCCAAATGTGGCCATTCATGTATAGGACTATCTATAACGTGGTTTTGTTTTCTCAGATTTTTTTACCCAAGCCTAGATTGTTCCAGAAGTGCGTCCCAGCTTGGCACTCTGCTAGGCGTGCACTAAAACAGCATTAAGCGCCCCAAAGATCCCTGCTGTATTTGCCCAGGCGCAGACACTGGCATCTGAGTTGTGGCGATAGTGTAGCCTACTACTCTACTACTCGTCGTCCTCCGCTTCCCCTCCTTCCTCAATACCATCACCTTGAAATGTCGGGATTGCACAAGAATCGAAACGGTCAACAATCCACCACTTGTCCCTGGTATGCACCCTGCCTACCACTGCTTTGATGGACCGGACATCCATTGCAAGCAGTGTCAGGTTCTGAGTATACTCCACAAGAGTATTGCGTGCATCAGCTCCGTGTGTCTGGCATGGTATGACTAATGCGAGCAGATGCGTTTTGCCTGCATAATTTCCAAACAGTCCCTGTTGGTTGGCTTGGATCGGGCAAACTAATACCTGAACCAATTGGCCATAACCAATGACGCTGATCTGGGCTCCATCTGGGCCATCGTACTCTGTGGCGTACTATACCCACCAATCCACCAATATCGTCAACGTAGATCTAAGCCACATGTGTTGATCACTTACTCTGACAAATGAAGAATTCCTACCAGTGTCATGACGGGTTATGGCTTTCGAGCCTCGAACTGTTGTTTTGAAACTGTCCATCCGGATCTTGCCCCAGGATGCCATGACTTTGGGCAAAGCCTTCTCAATGGTAGTCTTCCCTCGCTGTGTGACAAGGTGCCAATAATAGGCGACTTGGTTTCTTGTATCCTTGTCAGGCTGGTAGGACTTGTTGTGGGGGGTAACCATAATGTGGTCAGGGTCTTAAGAGCTGTCGTGAGTGTTGCAACATGTGTAGTGTATCGGATTTCACACTTACACCCATCATACCTCCTCTCGTTCCGAGTTAAATCTCCATCCGCATCTCTGTACCGGTAATCGGACCTGGGCATCGAGAGCTCCTCCTCCAGATCATACCGGTATATGAGCTGATTCAGCCAGGTAACATGCAAAGCCCGCTTTGTTAGATTGGCCCAAGGAAAGCGTTTCGACTTCAGTGCTTGCTTAAGGAGTCCACAGAAGCGTTCCATGAAGAACGTCCATGTGGTCCAGCTTGGTCCACAGTTGCGAATATCATTGACGATATGAAGCAGACCGTGGATGGTGAGAACACAGGTGGGTAGCCTTTGTTCGGAATATTGATAGTAGTATCTAGATCGCGCGGAACGTGAGCCATAGAAATAGGACTATGAGAAAGAGCCCTCACCTCTCATATCTCTTGACCCAATCGTCGATCTTATCTTCGAGGTCATCCAGCTCATCTTTGGTGATAGAGTACTTGAGTGTGGCCTTCATGATGTCAACCAGGTCGCACATGTGTCTGTAGTACTTCTCTTTCTTGAATCTTCCACGCAGCAGAATCGGTGCGAGGTAGATAAACCAGAAGCACCAAGCCTCTGCAGTGAAGAGGCTGCGGTCAGTGATGATGTGCTTGAGGTCTCGAACGAATCCGGATGGAATATCCTTCACTGCCTCTTGGGTCTCCTCTGCTATCTCTTCCCAAATGTGTGGTTCGATCTCGTAGTCCTCGCTTCCAGTATCCAGCCCTTTGAACCTACCGGACCATAGGTCTACAAGATTTGGGACGATGTTCTCCAGGAACAGGTGCATCCAGTCCCATGGTGCACTCCTCCCAAAGTCAATAGACCCTACGGAGCCAAATGCTGGAGCTCGTCGCACTCCAGTCTCCCGTGAAATTTGTTCCTCCTCTGCCTTGGTTCCCGCAGCCTCCATCTTTTCCAGAGCTGCAGCAAAGGTCTTGTGGGAGCGCACCTTCACTTCCTCCATTTGCCTAGCCGCGTTCTTGGCGTTTGTGGGGTGGTGCTCTTTCGGGATGCGTAAGGGGATGTAATAGACCTTGTTGGTCCCCTCTAGGATCCGGATACCCTTCAAGAGACAAGACCTGCATGGACAAGAAGAGTTGTGGCCTTTCAGGCCTAGGCTCGCCTCGATGGCGATGATGTCGCCCAGCTCAAAGATCTGGTATGCGCGAAGTCGAAAGTTCTTTTTTGTACTGGCGTCATAAGCCACAACGCCTTTACCAGCCAATAGGATGCATTCCTGCTCGAGTGGATATCGGAACGACGCGATGTCCTTCGGATGCTTTGGACCAGGTATCACACCAACGCAGATGAGATGCTTAAAATGGGTGCGGAGATGCGGAGGCAGATTGTAGTTCTGGATCAGGATAGGCGTGGCGGTGGGTCCCCGGCGCTTTCTTCCAAAGAGAAGAAAGCCATCAGTGCAAACAGAGAATGCGACGTCCTGAGGGTTGTGGAAGTAGGTGTGCTGCTGCTCTTCTCCGTTTATACTGACTGGCTTTTTGAGGAGTCGCTGATAGTGTGCCCCATCAAAGACGTCCTTGATTATTTCTGGGCCTTCACAGTCGAACTTCTCGCGATAGTGCATAAGGGCGGCCATTTCATTCGACGTGTAGATACCTCGCAGCTGCGGAATCAGGGGAAGGTATGAGAACACCCTCTTTGCTTTCCCTCGGCCATCCCTTCGATCTTCTTTGCAGTGGTCGCATTTGTCTTTGTCTGCATGGTCCCCAGTGTACGCCATGCACGAATTGATACAGCAGTCAAAGTGCTGCAACTCGACACCGGCGAGATCTGCCATGCGTTTGAGCATAACCCATTCTGATGAGATTTGGAGCTTGTTGCGGAAGGTGTGCCGCATGAAATTGAAACTCGATCTTGGCATATTCGAAAAGAGTCTGAGTTGGAACGCACGTATATCATCAGACTCCTCTTCGGAGAGGGGATGCTCTATAGTATTCCGTTTCGACAACCCGTATCTTGCTTGCTAGTGGAATAACGCACCTTGGTAACGGTATCCAGTGACATTGTCAACGACCTGTTGACGCTCTGCTTGTGCTGCTGCCATGACCTCGTCTTCCACTTGAAGGACTCCTTGCTCTTCCTGGGTGGGGGCTTCTAGAAGGGGGTCTTCCTCATCCTGTTCATCATCAGTCGCCATTGGATCGTCCTCATCCTCGTCTGTATTGGACTCCTGGCGCTCGGGTGGAGTGGATGCGCGATGTTCAGGATCCAAGTCCCTGCTCTTACTCAGTACGCTGTAATGATCATCCACAAAGAAGACGGAGAGCGCTCACATTGCAATGTCGGAGTCCTCACGCTCCTCTTCGCTATCTGTCTCAGAAGGTGGGGGTGCAGGGCGGCCGTCACTGAGGTCCACACTGGCATAGTGCCTACGCCTAGTTGTATACGCCAGTGTCTTGTGACAGCTGGTCCTGCATTTGCACCGCTTGCGTCTCATATCAACCATGGTGTTGGAAGTGGAGGGAGGGACTCGGGAGTGATTTGGAAGTGACTGAAGAGCCTGGGTGGACTCTGCAAGATAAACTTACACTGTTACTTCTAGAAGCATAACCCATTTGAGAAACCTCGGCGTATCAGTATCATTGAGCGAACCACGGAGAACCACAGAGTATTGACCAACAACAACTGTTTGAGTAAGCATAGCCTCAAGACTCAAGACACCCAGTTACGATGTGAGGCCGCTATAACCCATTCATGAGCTGAGAAAAATTAAAATGCGACGCGAAAGCCAGCCACATACCTTCCATTTCCCATCTCCTCTTCTTCATCCTCCCCATACCCATACATCAGTTCAGGATGAGGGTAACCCCAGTCTTCGCGCACTTCAAGCCAAAGCCAGAGCCTCCTATCACAGGCCTTCTGATACGCTTTGCGGGCAGCCACCAACTTGGCAATCGCAGCGTGCCAAGCGAGGACATTTGGTAGTGTATTGATTGGTTCCGCCAAGCCTGCCTCTGCCTTCTCCTGCTGTAAGACATCCTGAAAACACTGTTCATCTGCATCTCGTTGATCATTCATCGCAACGATTAGCTTGAAGTAACAGTCCCTCCAGTGACTGTGTGCATCAATGAACCGGATTTCGCGAGCTCGCCGTGCTGCCTGGTCCACTTCTGCACGCGATGTTCCAGTACGAGCGCTTATATCTTCGGCTTCGTCCTCCGAGTCTGGCACGATTTCGTCCATGTCAATTTCGGAGGGGGTGAGGTCGGAATGACCATCTCGAGCACTGTTACTATCGGGCGTCTTTTACAGTGGTGCCCAGGGTCAGTTCCTTGTATATCTACGAGACCCGGAAGGAACGCACCATGTTTGTCTAGATCACGGGTCCGTAACGTTCGCTCAGATGCTCGAAGAGCCAAGAGGGCAGAAAAGCTCGATAGGGAAGAAGAAGAAGCAGCGCAGGGGTGCCAACGTTTAAGAACCATGCATTTGACGTATTTGAACCAATAGGTGTTTATGGGTCCCCGAGCGTAGTCCCTTGACACTAACCGGTCAAAACCAAAAAGGGCGCTGTCCAATGGTGTCCAGGGCCAGCCCTTCGCAGACTCCGAGGCCTGCACTATCCAAAGGTCCAGACATCGGAGAAGAGGTAAGCAAACCAATGAGTTTCCCCATTATCGTCCGCTGCCCGATTACTTGGGCATTCTTGCACCTGAGTACACACAAGAGTGACATCAAGGGTCAGTGCCATCGATACAGACCTTGCTTTGCCACTAGACGGGCATTTGTTCATGAAGGCGAGGCAATAACCGCTGTCCGAGCTCCAGCCATCCGTATTCGGTATACTTTCCCACACCCAATCATAGTGCAGGTGAGGTTTGCCCGGCCACCAACATACTTCCTGGGCTTGGCTAAAAAATTCTGAGTAGACAGAAATGTAAAATAGACTCTATTCAACATATTTGAATAGGTACTAAGAAGTCCAGTGTCTATCTGAGCTACTCACAGCTTGATACATCCAAGATGGGCCCAGAGCTCGGCGTGCGACTTTTTTACATAATAGTCGCAGCACGCGATTTCGACGCGCTCACTGGCTCTATCCGAGTCCACAGCACTTCCACCATCTTGCTGCGCGCGTTCTGCGCGCGCTTTTGCGCCCATGCCCGAGTACGGAGAATGTCACGCTCACTTGGTCACTGGGCGCCACTTTCTCAAGACTTTGGGCAAGAACACCAAGGTCCTCCGACTCTTGGGTGATTCTGCCAGCAAGGACACTGCACCACGGCCAGACCACCTCCACGTCTTCGAGTTCACCAAAGAGTCGGATTTTGTCCGTGGCCCCAAGTCTGCTCAGACGCGAGTGGTACCAGACGAGACCCTTCAGTCGCCAGGCAACCCAAACCCACCGCATATATCGGAGCTGGACTACGTTTGGGAGGATGTTCATGGGAATGGAAGGGCGTTATTTCTGACGTTCAGTGGGGGTAGAGTCTTTGAGGTGTGTACCCGTGCACCACCAGTCAACCTTACGACACGACGTGTTCTCACTGTGATTCCAGTTCCATTGGTTGACTCATTCATCGATCCAGTTATATACACGTAAAGTGTGGCAAGAAAGCATCATGAGGGTGGACCGGGAGGTAAGCCTCTTCTGTGTTTGTCTATCCGAGTACGCGCTCACCGATAATAGAATCGTGGCTTCCGAATCGCTATCGCCTTCGAATTCAAAGACTACTTTCTTTCGTTCAATTCTATAGACCTTGTTGTTAAAGTGAGTGTGACTTCGGACAAACCCGGTACAATCTACTGACATACTTAGCCTGTCTGGCGGGTTCTGAGTGCCGAGGACTTGGCTCTGCCAGTCGTCGAGCGCTTGAAGCTTGGGGTTGACGTCTATCGCGACTATGCTGGGTTCCTCGAGGCAGTGGCTAAATGGATCCTTCATCGCCGTCGCGGTTCGTCCAAGCGTATGGGGTTGGCCTGTAGAGGTANTGAGGGGGTGCCTCGCTCATCTGGGTGGGCGTTGGTGTCTACACAGTGTGCGAAATATTCTTTCTTGCAGGTGAGCCGTTTTCATTTCGTCAAGGTGCTTAGCTGGGCTTAACACATTGCTAGGCTGTTCCCCTTTTCTGCTTGAGTTCGAAGTTTTTGACTGTCCTTCCAGAACCGCGAGGCTCTGCGAAGCGTTCTGGACGTACGCACACAATGCTCAAGGTGTCTGGAAGTGAGTTCTGCATTACGCATACCTTGACACATATCTAACATTGACTTAGGAACTTGCTCAAGTCGGCGTATCATGCTGCTATTAGCTTGATCGCCCCAACCGATAATCAGAGGTTGAAGTATGCCGATCGCCTGTTCGTCTATGGCAAAGGACAAGCTTCGATTCCCCCTCGGATGGCCGATCTCCTGTCCATGTATATCGTCAGTACTCTTCTCTCATTTTCAATTGTCTTTGCTCACTGCACTTCAGGACCGCATTGATGCGCTTGAAGGTCTTGGTACCATCGCCTACAGGGACGAGCTTAACGACCTGTATGATGTCTTTGAGCCTAGCTATCTCTGTGATGCCTTGGCCCTGTCTGTTCCAAGCAAGAGCGTTACGACTGGCCATCTCATATTCAACCTGCCTTTCTGGAATTCGTGTGGTTTTGGTAATGGTACCATGGGCCAGGACGCATTGACGAGGATGTTTGTAAGCCAAGGTACGTCCAACTCGTGAATTTCGATCCCTGTCTAATGTGCGCTGCAGGCTTATGGTCAGCGGAATGGGGAGCAAAGACATTTCTGCACCTCGAGTCCTATGAGGGTGGTCTGGAGCTTGACATGGTCTTGTTTCCAAAGAATACTTGGCCAAGACCTGCAGTATCTGCATTCAAGGCTAGGAAGCAGATCTGGTCCCCTCTCCCTTTGCTCCCGGAGTCCCTGCCTGCTATCCGCCCACCACCCCCATCAAAGAAGCCGAAGAAGAAGCCGAAAAAAGTGTATGTTTGTTTCCAATTCTCTAGCATGACCATGCTAATGGGAATTGGCAGTCCGAGGAAGGCGAATAAGGGGAAGAAGAAGCAGACGCAGGAGGAAGCACAAGGCGAAGAAGATGTTGAGGGAGGCGACGACGAAGGTGAAGAGGAGAGGAAGAAACGAAGGGTGACGCAACTCAGCAAGGAGAAGCAGGAGTCGATGGAATTCAAAAACATAATCCTTGACTCGAACCGCGTTGCGATAGGACCCTTGGAGTACTGCGGACATGGCAAGGTTGTCAAGACGTCGCAGAAGAAGGGCAAGCGCACAAAGTACATGTGAGTTGCTCCATCTGCAGTCTAGCGAACGCATGTTCACCTCCTTTCAGTCCATTGGCGGTATACGGTGATCCAAGGGTTGGATCGTACCGTTCCTTACTCTCCCTATGGCCGATCTTTTCAGGGAAGGGCAAGGGCAAACGGAAAATGACCAATGCACTGCGCAGGCAGCTCGACGAGCGACATGCGCGAGTACGCATTCCGGGTTATGATACGGATGTGGACGAGGATTCGGACTGGGACTCGGATCACGGGGACGACAGGGACGGGGACGATGACAATAATGAAAGCGAGGAAGGCGAAGAAGAAGAAGATGAAGGCGGCCACCGTGAGGAGGACGCTGGGTCATCTTCCTTGCCCCCTCTCCCTACGACTCCCATCCGCCGCCAACATACCCTGCCGCGGTCGTCTCCTACCATTATCCCCTCCAGCCCAATCCTGCTGCACCCTTCTTCACCGACGATCGCTGCGCCATCCTCCCCACCTAAGCGGAAACGGGATCTCGAGAAGGAGAACGAACACATCGCTCCATCTTACCCCCCCAAGAAGCAGCGGAAAGTTGGCAGTGGTCTTGGACCTCGGAAGAGCGCGGACAAGCACATTCTGACCAAGGCCAAATCAATCGTTTTCACCCCCAGCCCTAAGGGTGGTCCTCGGCGTAGCAAGCGATCCAAATAGGGTGTATCCCTCTAGCTTACCCCTCTGACCGCCCTCCCTACTCTATCTCACCCCTCCCAGTATACTCCTTGATAGAAATTGAATGTGTACTCCTTGGTTTGCATGGACTTCGAATTTTTCACCTCATTTTTGGCGCTTTTCTACTCATTTGGGTCGGGCTCACATGTATATGTACTTGTTCCAACTATAACATCTATCTTCCACCGTTTCCAAGGGGTCCCACTTTCCGCTAGGATGTGATCACCAAGGAGTCTTTGCACTCCTTGGTTTGCAGGAAGACGCTGTCAGGCGCTTTTTCCTTGGTGTCCAATGACTTCAGTCCTTGGCTCCTTGCCTACCAAGGAGCCTGGTTCCCACAGTGCACAGTTTCCGATCGTCGATAGGGGGTTGAGGCTTTCGGACCTTCACCGGTTCCAGACGCGTTACGCCTTCCGAATTCGGAAGATAGAAATTGGCAGGGTCGACATGTTCCCGAGGTACAGGCTTTCACCCGAATTCATGGAGGCTTTGGTGGTTGCTACTGGTGGCCGCTTGGGCGCATTAGCACCTCGTTTGAAGACTTTCCACTGGGCATGTCGTTCGGACGAGTCTCCAGGCGTGGCCTACATCCAGCCATATCTAACACTCTTTATCGCCCCGAGTGTTACCTCAATCAACCTTCCAACCCTTTACGACCCCGACGCATCCATAGCCTTCACCGCAGCGCGGCTGCCCCTTCTTGAGGACTTATGCCTCAGATACACCGCCCCTCCTATTGCGGATAATCTACTCGCGTCAGAGAGTTGGGTCAACCTCAAATCCCTTGTCATTGAGAGCATTTCTGATTCGACGATTCTGCTTCTGGCGTCACTTCGCCATTTGGAAAGCCTCGAATTCGCTCGATTAAAGGGCATTACGATTCAGCATGCTCACGACGTCACAAGCAACTTTGATGGTTTTTATGCCCTTCGTCGACTGAAGATCCACAGTGATACCTTTGGGACTGCTGCAAACTTTCTCCAACATATCCCACCTTCGACATCTCTACGTGTCCTTCGGTGTTCTGTCTCGTCGTTACCTCCCCCCGCTGCGGCCCAGCATATCATCGACACCATTTCCGAGAAAATTCACAAGGCCTCATTGAAGGTATTGGAGGTGAAGGACAGCCAAGATCCGGAAATGACCTTAGAACCCGGCGAAGTGGCAACCAGCCGTGGGTTTGAACACGTCGTCATCGATATAAAAGCGCTTTTAGAATTTACAAATCTCAAGGATGTATCCCTTTGCTTCCAGGGCAGAGTCCAAGTGACCCCTCCCGAAGTCAAAATGATATGCTCGAAGTGGAAAGAGTTGGAGCGGCTGGATCTTAGCGGCACATACCCCATCGACCGTGTTCCGGGGATCGACCATACACACCTTTTTCAACTCGCTGAAGCATGTCCGAAGCTACGCTACCTGAGTGTTCCTTTTGACGGCAGGCGGATCCAGGGTACGGAGAGGAGTGCCAAAGGACCATTCACTGCTATCGAGGAGGTTGGCGTGTGCGGTTCGCCTGTGGAGTACCCCTCATGTCTGGCGGCATTCTTCATGCGATCCAATTTCCCGTCTGCCTCTCTTTCCAGGTGGTACGCGGATGGGACCGTGATTCCGATCGAAGAAAGCCGGGAGCGCTGGGTAGACGTAGCAAAGGCGATGGCGCGCGACGGCCCTGGAAGTTTGCCCAGAGCATTGTTCTGAGCCTGTCGACATATGTACGTTGCTTCGACTTTCCTCTCCAGATCGACTAACAGGGACTCTCCGTGTAGGGATTACCCTAGAACAAGGAAACCAAACTGCATTGTACTCGGTAGAAATCTGATTGCTTACTCCTCTCCCTGAGACTGCTGTAAGAGGCGCATCGTGCTGATGACCATTACCTTTCTTGCAGCAAGCACTCCGAATATACGAAAGCTCGAATTCAAAGGTAGATTATAATGCCGTAAAGAAAGAGGGGTATCATTGGAAAGCTAACAAGCTTAGTACGCATCATCTCTCTATGTCGGTCACGCATTCGTCGGCCAACGACTGCCCGCTCACTGAGTTTCCCGTTAGTACAATATCTACATCAGGAGGCCCGATGTACTCACGCTCAAGCGCAGGTAACAGCGTCGATGTGCCACCTCATGTTAGCGGCAGATGGCGGGACGGAGAAGATGGTCCTTCCGACCCAACCTTCGGCTATGGAAGCAGAGCGAGCGTCGTCTACGTTCGGGCCACCGACCTTGAAGGTGACCGTGTAGATGTTTCCAGCAGGTCCAGTGACAGTGGTAGCTGGGACCTACAGGAAAGGATGAGAAAAGGAACCAGGGTCGTTAGACTTTTCAACGCACGCTAACGGGGGTGGTAGACTCGCTGAACAGTTGGCTGATGACTGGAATATATTGGTGAGTATCCGTGAGCGAATCTAGCAGCGTCGTTGTTCACTTACAGACGGCCCATTCGGCGGTTACATCAGAGCCGGAAGGCAGAGGATCGGACTCGGGGAAGTTAAATCCAGACACGCTCGCGGTGCACGATGCAAGACCGCGCTTGCTGAGGGAAGGGGATGCACTGACGAGTGCAGCGGCAGCGAGAACGACGGAAGAGAGCTTGAAAAGCATTGTGGTGTAGATGGGTAAATGAAGGGATTGAATGATGCTTTCCTGGCAACTCGTCGCCTCGCTTTTATACCTCATTGAACTCGCTATATCCCGGCATCCCGGAATAGTAGGGCTGTGACCCTGCACCGAATCTAATTTTGGAGAAGGCCCATCTGGAATGTCGTTAGCCTCTTTCACTGATACGCATCGTTCTCGTGGCGGTCCCGCGACATAGCATTGCCTGCTAAGGAAGGTTCCAATCCCAAAGGGTACGAACCGCCAATCTGCCGTGGGTGCAGAACCCGGCACTGACGAAACGGAGATGAAAGGAACGCAGTCTCTAGGCATTTCACATCACTCCGGATTGGTGATTCTATTCACGGAGCACACGCGAGCCACCGCACGTACCCTCAGTCGGCCCACAATGCCCGCGGTCTCAATGTTCATCATTGAAACCTGAAGATGCCCCACGGAGAGGAGGTAGGCCCACTCGCCCACTCAAACGGTCCTTATAATCACTGCGATTGACCCTGTGCACTAGTACAGCCGCAATCGCGAGTATGATCCCTCCCTTAGAACGAAGTAACAGAGTGGCTTCCCGTGCTTCCCTCCAAAAAAAACATACCCCCTTGCTCATAAGGCAAAATGCTCTCCAAAATCGCGTTGAAGGGTTGGCTAATTGAGATGAGGCAACGGAACAATGGGCACTTCATTGGTCAGCGTCGCTGTAACGAAGCAAGGAGATGTTAAGAAGCACGACGGGGATTGAAGACCGCTGTAGTTGGGTTGCCGTACCCGGAACCTGGCATGATCTTATACTACTCAGGTTCGAGGAGAGAGGGAACTCTTTTCGTTGTCCCTTTGGACGGGCTCACAAGCACGTCATGGCAGTGCAGATCTTTGCCAGTCTCTATAATTCAGCCTGACCTCGCATTGGAGGAAACACTGAGCATTTGCTCGTGGAGGCATTGACATTTCCTCACATAGGACAGCTGGAGAGATTACTCGGCCGAGAAACGCTCCAGTTCCTCCACTAAGAAACTGGTACAGGAGTACTCCTCGAACATTGTGGGCGCTTAATGGATTCGGACTGAGAACGTCGAGCCGTCGGATCATCGTAGCCGTCAACGCGATTAACATTATAAATAGACCTTGACAGCAATCCCATACAAAGCGCAGAAAACCAAAACAAGATTATAAGGAGCGTGGTAATCAAAGGCTCAGTCTAAGCCACCCTCTAAGCGCAGTCGGTGTTGTCGATGTGGTACAAGATGCCCGACCAGGGTCCAGTGACGTCCTTGCCAGCCCATCCACGGACGATATCACCAGCCTGGGTGTTGGAGATGCCGTCCTGGCCAAGGGTCTGGACAATGTGGTAGGTTCCGCCGTTCTCGAGAACGGGTCCCTCAACAGTGCTTTGGCCGACCTGTAGTCAGACATACTCGGTCAGAATTTATGAAGTCCAGAAAGAACAGAAGACCCACGGTGATGGGAGTTCCAGTGGGGAAGGAGTCGGCGAAAAGCCTTCCAGTCACTGGAAATCGGTGGTTACATTACACTGCAAAGAAGAGAAGCATCACGAATGACATACAGTAGTTCCACTCAGTGGTGAGGGTCTCTCCAGCAGGGAGAGGGGGAGGAGCATCCCTAGGGAAGGTGAAGCCAGTCACATTGATGTTGCAGGTAGCCTCGCCCCTCTTCGCAATAGCGGGGGACGCGCTGACAAGAGCGGCGGCGGCGAGAGCAATGGCAGAGAGCTTGAAGAGCATCGTGATTACTGATTGAGAGAAGAGCTTGGCTTGTGAGCTGAGGATAGAAGAGTTGGTAGGTGATACTTTCTCTCGTTGGACAGGACCCAGCTTATATACAGAAATCGACGCGTCTTGGACTTTACCGAGGGACGCGAGGTGATGCGTCGGTTAGAGTTGCACGACCCAGAAGAGCGACCATCATGCGCTATTGCACAGCTGTGACTCACGGATCAACGGTCGTCTCCACACATTGAGGCTCGACGGCGTCGCATCCCCGCACCGACGAATACGAAGTGGCGCCAGAGCTATCTTCCCCAAAGATCGAGCAAGCTTAAGACCAGAGCGGCGATTCTGGTGTGGAGTGCAGTATTCAAGATGCTCGAGCCCCCGACGAGCTCGTATCCAAGAACGAGGGAATAACAAGCAGCCCGAGATCGTCCCAGAGCCACTCCGGGGCCCTAAACATCTTTGCACCATCCCAGTGTTCTCACGGCGGCATCAGTGAGCCACAGAAGCCTTCAACGTCCTCGTCGGGCAATCTCATCCGCCGTTGATTGTCGCGAATGCCGCCACTTTCGAAGACCCTTGTATGTCAGAATTTAGCGCGTAACTGGCTGCAAATCGCTGGTACGTAACGAGGAATTGCGGCAGCAGCACTGTGGTGGCGCCCAAAGCTTCGGGCCTTGTGTGACGATAGAAAGCTCCAGCGTTGGGAGTGGCCGACAACGATAAAAGGTCGGAAATGGAAGCCAGCAGTAGAAATTTGAGGGAACGTCAATGAGCTTGTCGTGGATGAGCTAAGGACTGCAAAGGCTTCCGAGCGCCAGAGCGGCTAGACCGATCCGAGAACATACTCAGCATAGTCGGGTGGAAACACCGTTCGCCGCTAGCACGCTTTTTGCGATGCCAGCCTTTGAGTTGTGAGCGTTCGTACACCCAGCCCCATAACCGGTCCTTCATGTCTCCGGAGTCCAATCGGGCCATATCAAGGTGGCAAGGGCAACGAATTCGAAGGCCGCAGCATAAGCGAAGATTGAAACACACGAGGAAGCATGGCGGGCGTACAAAGAACGTCTCAGCAGCAGCAGCTCATTGCAACCCCGCAGTAGCATCAGGCAGGTGGCTTCGCAGAACGGACTTGTGCGAACTCATTACGAAGGCGGCGGTACGGTGGCATCCTTACGAAATATAGCCACGACGGCCTTAGACGAGGCGATGCCGTAGTCGAAAAGCGTCCAGGAGTCTGAGCGTTCCACAGGTAGCCCGAGGGGTAGTTGCATCGAAGAACGTAGGCAGTGAATTTCCGGATACCTGAGTGACTATTTCTCGGTCGGATGGGTCACCATGTACGGTTAGGGACTGTAACTCCTTCGCTAGAGTTCGCTTGAAAGCGCTGAGCCCCAGAGAGAGATTTTGCCGGACCAGGATAAAACCCCTCACATGTCGGTGTGAGATAGATCTTTTCGAAGTTGTGTGTTCCAGTGAGCGGTTGGTGTCAAGTACAGGTTCTGATACAACCGGAAAAAAAGGCGCAGCATATTCCTCTTCAGGTAACGGCGTTCTACAAAAACCTATTCTCTACTACAGCCACCGTCTAGAAGGAATGCAACGTAAATGAATTTAGTAGAAAGCCTTCCTCCCACCATCCAAAGGAGGCCTCTTCCAGATGGCAGGGAGCTCAGGCTTATTCCCCAGAATCCCTTCTATCTTCTCCAATACGTCTGGCGTAAGCTTGGGAACGACGTCCAGTGCCTTCAAATTCTCGGTTATTTGCTCGGGGCTCGAAGCACCCAAGATCACAGTCGAAGTGTTCGGGTTCACTGCGACCCAAGCAAGAGCCAGTGCCGCCATACTTGTTCCAAGCTCTTCCGCCAACACCGTGAGTTCCCTGACCTTTCGAATCTTCTCTTTGCCTTCGGGACTCCTAAGCTCCTCAGTGGTCTTTTTGAAGTACTCGGAGTGATGGGCGAAGCGAGAGCCTTCGGGAATACCATTGTTGTACTTTCCTGTGAGGAGGCCACTGGCAAGACTGGACCAGGTAGTAGTCCCCATGTGGTATTTGGTGTAGAGAGGCAGATACTCCTTCTCCGGACGCTCTCGGTGGAACATACTATACGATGCTGGTCAACAACCGTCGCGGTGAACATGGCGGCAGCAGTACGTACTGGTGCTGGCACTGTTCCGCGATAGGAGCGTGCATCCCAAGACGAGTAGCGATCTCTGTAGAAGGTAATCAGTCGTCGACGCATCGATAACCAGGATGAACACGTACGATGGGCCTCCTCGATCTCAGCCGCGCTCCATTCCGAGGTAGCCCAATAGTATGCCCAGCCTTTGTCGATAACGTAGCTGAACGCCCTGACGGTCTCTTCGATGGGAGTAGTCGCGTCAGGACGGTGGGCAAAGATCACATCGACATAGGTGAGACCAAGGCGCTCGAGGGAAGCCTGTGTTCCTTCGATGATGCTATCATTTTCAGTGCCAATCAGTTCCTCTTTCGTGAGGTGCGAAAGTCAAAAGCATAAGGCCAAAAATACGCACTGTTTCCTGGAGAGACCAGAGTTGTTGGGAGCCTTCCCTCCTCCCCAGTAGAGCTTGGTGCTAATGACGAGGTCGGAGCGCTTGAGGTTCAGCTCCTTGATAACACGGCCCATCTCCTCTTCGGACTTGCCAGCCGCGTATACCTCAGCAGTGTCGAACATGTTAATGCCGGCGTCAAAAGCAGTCTTGATGATTTCCTTGACGGGGTCACCGACAACAGTCATACCGAAAGTGAGCCCTGCGGCCAGAAGGAGGGGTCAGCTTCTAAACGAAATCTAGCTATGTAGGCGATGGTTACGGACATCCTCCAAGGGAGAAGACGGGCACGCGTAGCCCGCTATTGCCTAAGCGGCGAAAGATCATATTCTTGGGATCGAATTCGACTTCATTGGTGATGTGAGCGGTCATCCTGATGTGCGAGGCTGTACTAGTACGCGATAAGTGGGTTGAGGTAGAGTAAGGAGTGGAGCTATACCAACCTCGCTTTTATACCTTAAAGGCACCCAGCAATGGGAGCGACTCGGACGCGTCAATGCGAGCGTAGTAAATTGGTAACCCCATGGGTTCAGCGAATACTCATGAATTTGTTCACAATTTCCACGAATTGCATGAATAATTGCATTGAGAGCAGGCGGCAATAATTAGAACTGTCGCTTAGATTTCAGAAACACCAGCAACGTTGCCCTACGGTCCGATTTGTGCCAGGATAATCGGCAAGTTTTCGTTATGATCGACGGTGGTGAGAGCTTGGACTCGGTGTTCTTACGAATTCGCGTAATTGAAGATGCTTCGAACACTGACAATGTTCCAACACGCGGCGCACAGTCTTCTCCGACCAGAGCTAGATTCTGCGGGTGGACAAGCGTTTGCGCGCTCCTAAAATTTAGCCCAATGCAGCGGGCATCCTGAAGCATCACTGGACACAGTCTGTGGTGCTATGTCGTACGACGATGGCAGATGTGTAAAGTGTTTTTCCAGGAACCAAAAATAAGAATCGGAGAAAGAAAAGTGTTACAAGTGCGAGTAAAGTATCCCACAGATGAAAGAAAGGAGGGCCCACCATAGCACTTCTGGAGTTTCAAGGGTCTGTCGTGCGAAGCGATGGGCGTGTTTGGGAATTGGATACGACCTTTTCAGGTGTGCCCTAATAGATGAATCTATAGTGCGATCGTAAGTAATTGAGACCTGAGGCCAAGAAGTCTCTGTATCGGTAAGAAGGGAAGTAGAAGTTACCTAACAGGTTGGGTGTGTAGATGCATAACATGCACGGTGGTGGGTAGCAACGATCTGGTCGCAGTTGTGACCAGAGTATCACCACGAATAGACATTCCTTTGAGGATCCAGAAGTCCAACACGCGCTACAGGACTGACAGAGGGGCTCCAGAGGGTTGAAGCATGATACCCTGTCGATTACGCCCAGTGGTTTGGAAGAATGAATGTTGCTTAGAATTGTCGTGGTCTTCCCGAGGCCAAAAGCAACATTTGGAGACAGAGTATTGAGAATTAGCACGGTCCTACAGACCTAGCGAGCTGAAAGGAAGCCAAGTATACGTTGTCGTCTTTACGGCAGGGTTCTACAATCAAGGATCGGCGAAGGAGGCATGAGAAGCTGTGAGATGCGGTCTTCGTTAAGCAGACCATTGACGCCGCGCCGTCGGTACTGAGCCATCGGCATCCAGTCCTTTAGGAAATGTGCTGACTAGGCCGCAGAGTAGGGCCGACTCGGATAGTGAGTTCGCGTTCGAGTTGATCACCAAAGATAGTGAGGCTGCTCCAGAATGTAGGAAACAATCGCGTTGATACCTCCAATCGCCGAGGGCTTCGCGACATGCATATTCAACTTCGTCCGGCTGCTGGAAAGGGCTTTCACGATGCCGAGTTGCATAAGGCCCCACGGGGACCCATGGCTAGGTCTGAAGGAAGGGGTCCAGGGTCAACAGGTGGTGGTCGCGGTGAAAGAATCACTCGGAGCGGCGCTGCTGCTACTCGCGGACGGCGATGGCAAACTGACACAAACAAGAACGGCATTCTCTCGCAAGAGGGGAACAGAACATATCCACCGTATCTATATGTAGAACATCATTATATTATTTGATTAGAGGAAGGTAGTATTATATAGTGAGTAGGGCAACAATGTCAAGGTTCGCACATTAAATAAGTAATCAGAAGAGCAAGGAGATGTCGGTAGAAGAAGTCCTCTATGACCTACGGACGGCACGCGCGAAACGGAAACTGGAAGGTGTAGATTCGCTGGTAGTCGTCGTCTGGGTCTGTGTCTCCTCAGACGAAGTGCTCGAAGACCAACCACCCGTAGAACCACCAATGATCGCAGTGTCAGTCGACGTCTCGGTGGCAGCGGAGGTCGCAGACGAATAGGCAGAGTCAGCAGCAGACGCGTCGGAGTTGCCATTGATGAGGAAGCGGTCGATCAGGTGAACGACGCCGTTCTCCACGAGGATGTCGGATTGAACGATCTGAGCGCTCGAGCCGTTGCCGTTGCTCACGAAAAGACCAGTCTCGTTTTGCGAGATGGTGAAGCCCAGGCCAGCAGCACTGATGAGGTCGCCAACGCTCTCGTCACCCGATCCATCCTGAGCGTAATCCTGAGCGTATTCGAAGAGGGTGGGCGAGTAGACGGTCGATCCGTTGATGTAGTGGTTCTGGATGAGCGTGGTAAGAGCCGACTGATCATTCTGGTAGTTCTGCAAAGAGCTGTTGAACTCCGAAGTGAAGGCTCCGGCGTTGGGAGCGAAGAACGTGAACCCCCGGACATCCTCCAATGCATCGATAGCGGTGGTGCTGCCACCATCATCGTCATCATCATTGGAAGGGAGCTGAGCCTGGTGGAGCAGGGTGAAGAGAGGAGTGTCGTTAACGGCCGCAAGGGTGGTCGAGAGGTTGCCGGGGATGTTGAGAATCTGGTCGATGTTGGCGATATGAAGGTTGCGCCATGCAGTCGAGTTACCGACAGTTACGTTCATCCTGAGGCAAAAGGTGAATATCATGCATGAATATGACGAGAAGTGAAGACGTACGGCAAGTTCAAGACCGTAACCTGACCAGACACAGCAGTCCAAGCCAACACTTGACGTCTCCGCTCATCATCGTCGGGACCCTCCAGGTTCACAAAGTCGGTGTCGTTGAGCAAAGTACGCCCAATGAACACATTCCCGACCGCAACGTCATTCCCACCGCTGCTATTCGTCAACTGGAAGAAGTGCGGCGACGAGAAGAGCTTGCTGAGGCGATAGGCTGAAGCAGTGGCGGCCCCAGAAACGGTGGATGTTCCACCACCAGTGCTTGTTTGAGTCGTGGTTGTCTGCGTCGACGTCGACGAGTGGGTACGACTAGAATCACCGCCTCCACCACTAGAGAACACATTGCCGAAGACAATGTGGTACGACAGATAGCTGAACAGGGTGTCCGTGTCGTTCGTAAGCGAAGAATTCGCAGATTGGACTACGAAGAACGTTAGATATGGAGCTGAAGCGAGCAGAGGCGATAGCGACTCACAAGCCTGGTTGCTCGGCGCAAACACCGTCCACTCGCCGCTCGACAACTCATCGATCCATTGGCTGCCATTGTCCTCCGAGTGCACCCGCTGAAGAGCTTGCGACAGCGCATCGTAACCGCAGCCGTTCAAGAAGTCGAGGTAGTCGCTGAAGTAGCTACCAGAGTCGTCTCCACCATCCTGCTGCGCCTTGAGGGCGGGCAGGGAGGAGACGAGAGAGAGGGCAAGGGAAAGTCTGGCGGCGCTGAAATACATGATGTAGGAAAGCGATGCGTTGGGAGAAGGATAAATTAGGGGTGGATAAGGAGTAAGAGTAGAGGAAGGAAGGGGAACAGGTCGAAGAGATCCATTGTAGCGGGTTTATGTACCGCACAATGTCTGACTTGAACCTCCTCTCGAGGTCTGAGTCTTAGCAAGCTGTGGTGAAAACTGACAACGCTGTGCGTCCGTGAGCTGACTGAGGAGTGAAGGTGAAACCAGTGGCATGACTCGAGCCGGCCCTCCGGAATGGACGCAGACCGGAGAGTTGCTGGTCATGCTGAGGGGGTCTTCGAACTCTATGACGAGCGCCAAGGGGTACCTGCAGGTAGCTCCAAGTCAGCTAAGAATATACAAAGGAAGGGAGAACCAACCATAGTCCCGAGAATCTTCCCCTCGACAGATAAGGGCGCGTCATTTGCAGGAAAGAGGTGGAGGTGGTTCTCGAACGCGTAATGTGTTATTAACAGGGAATACAACTCCATACAACAAACAAGGCGTCAACTGCAGAAGTCGGAGTCCGCGACATCATGCGAGCGAGTCCCCAAACGAGTCCTAGACCCATCTTCCCGCCGCTAGAAGCCGTTGAGACAGCTCTCAGCAGCAAAGTCGCAGGATGCCGCGACGGCCGTAAAGCACCTCGAGCCAGACACCTTCCTCGTCCTTTCGCCGGGAGACAGGCAATCCTTTTTCACCCTCTTCTTTGGGCAGCTACCGAGGTCGATCGAGTGCTGCTTCTTTTTAACCTTGTGAGCAAGGGAGAAGGGGAGCGCCATGAGACCTGATGCTAGCTGGTTGTCGTCATCGTCGCGGGAAAAGGTAGTCCCGCTGCTCTCTTGCAAAGCCGCCGCCGAAGGGGTATGGCGTTGAGCCGCTGGGGTTTTGCACGGAGACCAAGGGTATTTTGGGTGATGCCGGTGGGGTTGGGTGATACGCACTGGTCGGAGTCTTCAGATTCGGATGATATGTCGGCGACGAGGGCGGGAGAGGGGGATATGTCATAACGTTCGTGATGAGAAGCCTGCAACAGCACCGACTGCCGACCGTCCGCCGCCCATGCTTGTAGCGAGTGCATTGTCTCAGGCCGTTTCGGGTGGAAGTAGCTCTCTATTGGGCTGATTGACGTTGGCGGGGAGGCGGAATCCGGGCTGTAGGTGCGGTCCCCTCGTTCTGGCAAGGCGCATGAATTGGGGGATACTCGGATAGGGGCTCGGTCGTAGACATTAGGGGAGTGCGTAAGGGCTGTCGAAGTGAGGATCGGCGTGGGCGGGAAGTGGACATGGGGAGAATCCAGCAGCGTAGAAGACGAGGAGAATGGGAGTGGTGCAGCGCATGCTCGGTCGTCCTCAGCGCGGGCCTTTAAGGCTGGTCGTAACATGGGATTCTATGTCGGAACTCTGAAGCCAAAACGCATGTTAGCCATGCTGTTGACGTCGCCAAGACATGGATTTGAAGGCTCTGTATACCTAAATGTTAGCTGTAATGAACAGCTGGCTGCGTATGCGAAGCCACCGAAGGGACGTGGCGGCTGGCAGGCGCAGAGCCAGGCCAGATAACAAGGGGGATGATTTTGTTGATGATGGAAGGGGGTGAACAAAACGCGTCCACTGCTCGCTTATATAGTGTGGAGCTGCAGGAACATTCAAAAGGAAACTCGGCCACACAAGGGCAAAAATTGGTCCGACTCCGCGTTCCGCGTCGTCGAGCATCGCCCAATTGCGTATGTCCAAACGATGATCAACTTCCTAGCAGAGCCCCGAAAGCCCTATGTTCCAGTCCATTCCATGAAAATACTTTGATAGTCATGACTTCATGGCCCGGAACTTCTTCTCGACAAATTTCCAGGAGCAACTCTGAGGCCATCGAGGGCACCTCGAGGGCANGAACAGGGCTCACCATCGTTGCAAAGCGGGGGTTGCGATGATGATCATCTATNCGGGACGCTTGCGATAGGCGCAACGTGTTGAACCGGGGTGAAGGGTGTGTGCACGATAGCCGACACCGTGTAGCTGTTCAAATGAAAGTCATACGATTTTCTATGCAGGGAGGCCNTCCTGATAGCACCGTTTGAATAGAAGAAGACAATGGGCTGTCAGAGATTGTAGCCTCGAGGCGCCCAGGAGAACAGACTGTGGGAGGGGACGACAAGCAGGACATCATGGATATCGGTCCAACCGGACCCCGGCTCGGGATCAGCCGAAGGTCTNTGATCAGCCAGGCCCACACAGCCNNTGGCTGGNTATGACATAGGATGGGCGCTTGGACTTTCTTGNTCGTNGTCGGTGGATGGAATTCAAGACCTACATACACCNGTTCATGAATTGAAAGGGTATCATTGCGTGTGGTATGAGCNGACAGCAACCAGGGGACCCGAGATGAAGAGGAGTGAGGGAGTCATGAACCATTACGACCGACATTACGATTAGAGGGTGACCGTGCACCAGCGTTCAATTATTTGTAACAACACCTGTGCTTGCCAAACCCAACAAAAACAATATACCATACCAAGGACGACCAGCATCCAAGTCCATTAAACGTCCAAAAACCAAAGAGCGTCCCAGTCTCTNGNTCAAGCAGCCATCGCGACGGGGGCGGGGAAAGCGATCGCAGGATCAGACTGAGCCATCGTCAAAGCGGCTGCGAAAGAGGGGAAAGAAGCGAAAGGATCGTTAGGAGAGGGAGCGGCGATGTCCGACCTCTTCACTCGTCCGAACGATACCTTACCAGG
>JANDKE010000543.1:0-23452 GCA_027627275.1 Coprinellus aureogranulatus | reverse complement strand
CTCCTCCACGCCACCCAGACCGCGGCTCCGCAGGCCCAGGATACCCACCGTCCAGGATCTCTCCGCGTACTGTGGTCTTGCCTTCGAGGAATGGGTCTGAGTCGGCGAGATCGATACGGAGAGGTCTTCCACCGACTTCAATGTTGTTTAGGTTTCGGACAGCACTCTGGGCGGTTTCGTGGTCTAGCCGGTGCAAATTTTTTGAGGTTGAGGGGGGCGTTGAAGCACACGTAGTANTTNGATCAGNCGGTTTGGAGGAGGGGAGATTTCGCGTATAGGTCACACCAGTGGCAGCATCGCGTTTGNGTATGCCAATATTAGAACCGGTTGCGGTTGNGTGTTGAGGTAGATTTTTTGGAGTCAGACATCAGGCTCAAGTCAGAATAGAGGCTCTCGCGACAAATGGTGAAAGGCGTGAAATTGCAGTACCGGAAAATTCGCAGAAGCCGTAGCCTTTGGCTTTGCCAGTGTCTCTATCGAAAACCAGCCTATNCNACNGAGGAGAGCANACNNGTCAGANGANGGTAGAGATGGATTGATATGAGAACGTACCTGAATCCAACCACTTGNCCNACNGACTTGAANACNTCTATTAGCTGGTCNTCGCCCATGTTGTATGGGACATTGCCCACTACATTGAACATGGTCAGCAGTCGTNGTNANCTTCATNNAAGTCNAAGACGAACTCACCNAACACGACTTTGCTCATGGCGNGAGTTCGAAATGAGGGTGCAAGTTGCCTACCAGTTAGTCCGAATCAAGTTCTTGACGATCTCGGCCCTGCCCAACACCTCGTACCGCTCCTCCTTCCAAAACCTGCCTGGATCGACCCCTACCTCGGCCACACCCATGGGTGGAGGGGCATTTGGCGCCTTTGGGATGGGTCTTGGTGGAACTAACTGGAAGAATGTGAAGAGGGCGTAATCTTTAATACCTCTTGAGAGATACTCGATATTCAGGATCATAATTGTGTAATGTATTTGTATATCTGGAATGACAAGCTACGTATGCTGAAGGGGACGGGATGGCACGATGAAAAAGGCAGAGAAAGCGACCCTAATGCTGCGAGCTACCGTCCGATGTGATCCTATGGGCGTGAGTGCTTCGACTGGCATTCATCCTTGCGATTTTTGGCGACCCTCCAAGATAGGCATCTGCCAGCAACTTCATGGATGTTGGTGGGATGAAACGCCCAGGCTTCCTCACGAACCAAGCACCAACGATGGCCTGCTCCGGGAAGCTGTACCTCCTGATTAACTCTCCTTCCACGTAGATTTGACGTCCGCCGACTCACAGCTACATATCCGGCAGGGCGTCGTGCCAGGCCCTGCATTTTGGATCTCCCCAGTCCAAGCCAGGGTATAGACGTCGTCCAATGCAGCCACCAAGTGGTAGGGAGCTCCTTGCACAACCCCGAGGTTCGTTTTGGGATTAGAGATGATGGTTCAACGTTCAGGTTCAAGAGTCAACACGTTTTCCCATCAGTCATTTGGCGCCGATGAACGGCGTCAGTTCGCTCACAGACCGACCCCACGACCTTGCTAAATTCAAGGTTTCTACAGACGTTGTTCAATTGATCGAACCGTGAAAGCTTTAAGGTATCGCTGAAGTTCGAAGAGGTTCTACATGTACACACAGCTCTTTTATATGCATAAGGAAGAGAATCCGCATTGTACAGAGCTGAAATGCTGAAGCGGGACTACTAGTACATATGATCTTCGCCCGAACGTATCCTACCATTGAAATGTCGTATGTCAAAGTCACGACTGCCACCCCGTTCATTTGATACACGCCATTCTGGTTCACGACAAACTCCTGCCGCTCTTGGTACTTGACCCGTCGCTGTCAAAGCTCAGCTTATATCGACGGTCCTTCTCCCTGCTGACGGCGCTGAAGTCAGAGAGAGTAAGCACCGTTACAGGCANNTTCACTATATCAGGAATGACAAAGACTCGTGCAGAGGCAAGCTCAGTCGCATTCAGTTCTGACGATAGCGGACTGAGATCGCATTCGCCGTAGGCGATCCGTCGAAATAGAGAGACCAAAGCGGGAATGTTGCATGCGATGACCGATATAGCGGCCTGTGAGAAGGTAAATTCAGTTACCTGTTATCGTTCAAGAACGGGATAATGCACCCACCTCCAGTTGTGTGNCCATATCAATGACAAGAAGTCCGTCCGTCCCGATCACCAGGGGNGAGTACTGGAAGGCGGAGTGGGTTATGGTGGAAAGGAGGAGGACAATAGACGCTCCGAGGACGCTGCAATGCGAAGCTCTTGCAGCTACTCTACCAGCTTCTTGAGGTTGCGGCGTGGTAGGCGANGCTNTGTGCTTGGAAATGATCAGGGCGTACACCGAGGATGCGATTAGAGCTAGGTTGCNGAAGAAAAGAACTGCCCGAGCGACATCGTATCAGTCTGAGCGCCAGAGCATCATAACGAGGGGTAACCGCGCACCAACAAATCCAACTTCCGTCACCCCTTGCTTCCCCGCGTTGCAGTACGCTAATGTCTTGACATCATCCATTATTCTTGCATGNTGCGTGCAGCCCGTTGCGAGATACCATGCTGCATGCCCAAAGTACGACAGTGAAAAGCCAAAGGCGAGACCTATGCCTAACCGCCTGACTCTAGAACAGGTAAATTGGGAGGCGCGGCCCCACAGGGTCAATGCAAGCGCGATGCGTGATAACCTGTAATATGGCCTGTGATTAGGGAGAGGTCCGCGCAATGATGAGAGGGAAAGGAACCAACCAGATAGCGCCGGTCCAAGGCTACAACCCATTGCATAGTACAGGCTCTTCTGGTACGGGATGTCCGCATGCGAATCTACAACGTTGTATTATTAGAAAACAAGATAACAATAGGCTGATTGCCGTGAATAACACTTACCTTTCTCCTGATATAAGTTGATCAGCACGACCGACGCCACAACTCCCCAGCACGCAGCGGCGAATGCAAGAATATCCTCAACCATGCAAAGTATTCCTTGTCGTACGCTGAGTTTGGCATTTNGCCGCTGCCATACGCGATACGTGAGTCTGACCAAGGTGCAGATTGCTCCGACAATGTACGTGGCGAATAAGACCCCTACGTTCGATGATCAATCAGCCTCGTGTTACATAAAGCGAAGAGGACGATAAAGACATACCTTTCCAGACATCGGGAGACTGCCTCGCCATCATCGGGGGCAGATCCGGTGGAGCAGCAACAGTAGATCGGTAAGGGACGAACATGGGAGCTGGAGGGTGCGAGCCGATGGCCTCTGGCGACAAGGATCGAAGAATAGTGGGGCAAATTGCCTCAAGGCGTCCACCCCCAATCCGCAGAGGATTATATAGACATTAGCTGGGGATTGCGAACGCTCATTGGCCCAGAACACGCCCCAATTAGATCGTATTCAGTACGGTGCGTAGACAAGCCGACCATTGACCCTGTCTTTGTGTGGCTGCCCCCTTGAACACGATGCACGCCTGGCGGGTCGAGGTCCTTTCGTCTCNCCTGATATGTGTGTGCCGGTGTCTATCCGTGCTCCGCAAAACCAGCGAAGGTACAAGACGAAGCTGTGCCTTGGGGTGAACGCCGGGTCCGGTCTTNTGTGAAGGGTGGCATGAGGAGGATNTGCGGGTGGAGTAGCTGTCAACGAGAGTAANNACGTCTTATCGCTTATGATCGATTATGATCCCCCGCCCGCTCGAGAAGGTCACGGTGCTGGTTCCTGAAAGATTACTCTGCGGCTGCCTTTCCTCGACCGGCATGCCCTTGGAGCCTATANCCTGGACAGCCAGAATGTACAACCAATGTCNTCTGACNGGTGCTGGTCCCTCTTCACTTTGCCATGAGGTGATCCGATTCATCCGAGAACGGACGCTTTGGCGCCCGAGTTCCTGGTGCACACTCCCAGCTCGTCTAGTTTTGTGATCCTGGTTCAAACATTGGCAAGTCTAGTGGAAAAGGAAATCAGTAAAGTTACGAGTTATCAACGNGCGAGGAGGTCTTTTTTNAAAGCATATGAGTCATAGTCAGCTTTCCGTTCTTGATGCCAATAAGTTCAGACGGTTCCTCCAGATGAAGTATACCAGAACTGAATGGGGCATCTTGGGCCGCATCGAAACGAGTGTTTCTTGGGTATAGTGTACTTCTCATCGTCGATATAGCATCACAAAANTGGGNTGACTCACTTTAAGGTGCGTTGGAGGCTATTCCACAGTCTAACGGGGCTNTGAGTCGGGCATTTAGAATCCNCGCAGCTGGNATACTGNATAGTTCGCCGTGCAGTGGAAACCTAAGGCTTTCCGACACCAACGACAACTCTTGACCANCTCTGGATTCTAGAGGTCTCNAATTCGCATCCCTAACCACAAAGTCGCATGACTCCTCCTGGAAAACAGGCCNACCCCTAAGGCCCNTGTTAGTATGANCTTCGNAANATNATNTNGAGTGTGCTAAGATGCTCTAACCTTCGAACCTGGATTCAAGATGGTGGTNTGAGTTCNAGCCAGCGGANCCCAAATTCATTTCATCTCATTAGACGCCCGCTGACTCCGCCAATCTTGAACNTGAACCACCACCATGCCGTTTGGCGAAGTCGTATGCGGCGCTCCTGGCAGCGGAAAATCGACCTATTGCTACGGAAAATACCAACTATTCACTGCTCTNAANCGTCCNATAGCCNTCGTCAACCTCGATCCAGCAAATGACAATATTCCATATCCCTGCGCAATCGACATTTCTTCCCTGATNACNTTGGAAGANGTNATGAAGGANCATGGNCTNGGGCCNAACGGGGGNATGCTNTACTGCATGGAGTANCTCGAAGCCAACTTTGACTGGCTCGAGGAGCGNTTGAAGGAGNTGGGACCNGAGGCCTACGTCNTGATAGACCTTCCGGGGCAGGTTGANTTNAGCACTAACCATGATAGTGTGAGGAATATNACACATAGGTTGGTGAAAGGGGGATANAGGGTGCGTACTGAACCTATTATCACTGTGGACAAGGCGATAACGACCCAGCTAGCTGCCGTCCATCTCTGCGANGCGCACTANATNACNGANGCNGCNAANTACNTNTCGGTGCTCNTGNTGTCNNTGAGGGCGATGCTGCANCTCGANCTNCCNCATATCAACGTNCTNTCNAANATTGACCTTCTNNCNAATTACGGCGAGCTGGGTGNGTNTTGANATCGCTNNCTNAGATCACGNANNCTCACATTCNCGTAGATTTNAACCTCGACTTCTACACAGAAGTNCAAGANCTATCNTANCTCGANAACTCNCTCAANGCTNCCCTTCCACCCAANTACGCNGCACTCAACATGGCCATGATCTCNTTGNTNGAAGACTACAGCCTGGTCGGCTTCGAGACGCTCGCAGTCGAGGACAAGAANTCGATGATGCATCTCATGCGNGTNGTCGACAGGGCCAACGGATANGTCTTTGTCCCTCCNCCAGANGCNCCTCTTCCACCTGGGACGATCGANGAGTCNCAAGCGCCGCCTTCGAGCAGACCGAATATGTTCGGGNTGTTCTCNTCNGCTGCAGGNCCGNTACAGGGACCTGCGAGTGACGTCAGGGACGTNCANGAGCGGTGGGTGGATTATAAAGANGTGTACGATGCGCATGAGAGGAAGCAGTGGAGGAAGGAGGGAGAGATGTTGCGGGATCAGGCNGCGAGGGAGAAGGCNAGCGCGAAACCGGGAAGTAAGATACGAGAGCGAAAGCCCAAGCAGTAGTAGGTGGGTGAANTAAATCTATTTTTGTTCGACGTCTCACCTTTACAATTGCAGTCTCTNGGTGTACATAATNCCNCAATATGAGGATCTTGTTTCTCGCGAGTGTCACCTCGCATATGGTACNGATTCTTCGCCCACCTCAACTGTCGGACAGTACATCATCATCTCAAGCGCGTGACCNTTCCCGGTGAAGGTGCCCGCATCTCATGCTGCACTTCTCTGGNTTGTNGAACCGTANGCNCCGGCGNNAGNNCTCGNGTCTCGGTCTCTTAAATGGCGTGCTAAGGATGCATCCGATGCTCAATATATCCGACTTCTTACCAGAAGCCGCTGAAGATGACCGAATCCGGTCGGAGAGGGTGAGGGTATAAAGCCCACGAGTTCTAAGCACAATTTCCCCTCACCATGTTGCTCTCCACTTCTCTTCCGTTCCTCTTGCCTCTCATCGCAGCAGTCATGACTGGCGCGAATACGATCAAGACTTTCGACCCGTTCACCGTCTCTGCGTCCCCTGGGACAGATATCTGGCGCAAGCCCCCGTCGCACGACGCTTTCAACGCTCCAACGCACCCCGACCCCTTGGCTCAGATCAAGTTGGAGTCCTTTCAACGCGCCCGGTTGACGTTCGTGCTCCCACCAGGGAACGAGCTCCGGCAATACGACCAAGCAGGCCTCCTCCTGCACTTCACCAAGCCAGGACTCGCTCAGAACCAAACCAAATGGCTCAAGACCGGTATCGAGTGGTACCAAGGCAAACCGTACATCTCCACCGTCAGCACCGACGCCTACTCCGACTGGAGTATCGTCCCTATCCCTGAATTCACGTCGAACGATGCCAGGCCGACCGCGACGATAGAGGCGCGCAGGGAGAGGGATACCTTGGGAAAGAGTTTGTGGGTATATTGGATTGTGAAGGATGAGAAGGGGAATGAAGTTGAAAGGAGGCCATTGAGGGAGGTGAATTGGGTGTTTGCGCTGGACGACCAGGAGGAGGGGTGGAGCGTGGGGATTGCGGGCTTTACCGCCCGTCCGACAACTGAGGGCGGAGATGGATTGTTGGAGGCACAGTTTGAGGACGGGCTGGAGATCGAGACGTTAAATTGAAAGCAAATGAGGTGGTTTTCGAACCGAGTGACCAATAGAAAGACCATATTACCATGTCAGAATGAGAGTAAGGAGACAACGAAGGTGTCGTAGTTACTTACACAGGGGTCTAGAATCTTGCATCACCCTCGTCTGTCCCTTTCCTTACCCTTTGCTCAGTGTAAAGCAGCGAAGATTTGAATATCATCTCTAAACTGACCCACGTCGGTGGGCGCCAAACGATTGATGGCCGGAACCTTTGCTCTTGAACCAGAACCAATCATCAACCTCCCTGGCCAGGGCCTGAAAGGGCGCCCCAACTCTAACAATAGCTCTTCCCCTGAAAANCATAACGATACATTGTGTGGGTCGAGTTTCAGGATGCAGTTCCTGCCACGCCGCATGGGACATCTCACCGTGAGNTCGTCTTCGTGCTGTGGGCGAAACAGTTGAACTCAGAGTCCCGTAGAAGAGCGTCACAACGACGTATGCCAGCGAGGCCTGTTTCAATGGCTCAGCACTAGCATTCTCTCCGCCTACCCGTAAACTCTCTAAACCTGTAGTCGGGTGCCTTGTCCGGGCGNGAATGACTTTGCTTTCCTCCAGAACCATCTCTTCGGACTGCTCCACGACCATTTCCTCGCCTGCTTTGAAGGTANGCTTTGGTTGAATTTCCCCAACCTTTNNCGTCTTGACACCCTGAGGCANTCCCATGCAGCCAGAACGCTACTCTCTGGTTATATCTACGCTGGATCCTAAGCGGCTTCGTCCAGAAGACATAATCAGCATCGGGGGCAAGGAGCGGGTTCNCGTTAGGGTTCGCTGCGACTCTCACAAGGGGTCNCTATGCTCCACGTTGAAGACCAGATTGAGNTACAAAACCTTTCGAAGAGGCGAGAGAACGTTCGAAGTGCCTTTCCCACCCGATTGCGTNGGATTCNNGTATTTTCGGCGCTCGCCCAGTCCCCATCCGGCTGCAGGAGAGATACGGTTCCGCGCTATACCACCAGGCCTTTCCTCTCTGCCTCCCGAAGATCTCTTTGCACAAGGCTCCGACCTTATCAGCCACGAAGGCCATACCCCTTGGAGGATACACCTCATCAACTTGTTTCGGTCTTATCCACACTTACGAAGACGGCTTCTAGAAGACGGACTCATAACTTCGACCCAGAACACCGAGATTGACAACCTCCTCACCTCTGCGAACCGTAAGAGTTGCGAAATCTTGGAATGCATCACAGAACCATTCATCCTCAAGCCGTGGTGCCATGTGCCCAAATTAAGCATTTTCCACAAAGAGCACATCTTTCATGGTGTGGTATACCTGGCATTCGCAAAGCCTTTACGCAAAAGCAAACGTTCTGGTGAGAGTAGATATNTTAAAGTGCTATCTGCAGTNCTGACACGGAATACAGGTNAAGCACTCGTCAGATTTGAGGCTGCACACCTCNCCGACACCGACCCCAAGCCGAGGATCGTCCTTCGTGTGCTCCAGATCCTGGAGCCCTTTGCGCCTGAGGACGCTGAGGTCGGGAACAAAATCTTCAAGGAAGGGGAGCTGGTCAAGAAGTATGACCCTACGAAGAAGACCANCACTGGAACATGGTCCTGTACGCACCCTGAGCGATTCATCACCCCGACGTCAATGAAACTGCTCGTGGATACANACACCCGGTCTTGAAGCTTGAATNGCGGTCANCGTCTAGCGTTCAACATGTACATCAACGGATACGTTACACATCTCACAAACGTGCATACGGACGGTACATTGTATACGAATGGATTCAAAGGATTCCGAACGAATTTGAAGCCGCGAGTATTTCCCTATCCCTGCAGGCTTGCGCGCAATTCGTTTTTCATCTGCATTTCCGCGATAATCGGCTCCGCACGTTGAGCAAACGACTCCAGGATGTTTAATTGCTTGTCTGTGAGCTTTCGGACCTCTTGAAGGTCGATGTGGAACTGGAGAATGTGCTGCAAANNNNTNNCNNNCTCAGGAGGCTCCGGTGCGTCCGTGATCTTCTGTATCCTCCTNACCAAGTTACTCTCAACTATTATCTGCGTTTTGAGCGAGTCTCTGAGGAGGTGGACNATGTCCATCATTTCGAGGATGGACGCCGGGAGGGGGTGGGCCTCCATGTTGACNGGTTGAGAGTCGTCGNGNGGNTCTTCTCNCTGCTTGCCTTTNCCCTTGCCTTTGCTCGATCCTTCTTCGCGATCTTCTTCTTCAGCAATCGGTTCNGGGATGCTCATCGCACGGGGACCCATCCCTNCGGCTGGAGCACGAGGAGCCTATGGAAAGCCGAAAGACANTCAGCATCGATNTCCTCNCAAGTACAGATCGCGGAGGTGTCGGTGATAAAAGCCGTTGCTTACCTGAAGAGGTGGACCCATTCGCTGTGGCATGCCCGAGCCTGGCATCGGACCTCCGATACCTGGTATACCACCACCACCCAACAGTGCGAGAGTGCTCAANAGCGAGCCGGCATTGCTACCCGCTGCAGAGCCAGGGCCTCCTGGCTGAGGTCCTGGCTGAGGTCCAAGCAGCCTCGCGAGCAGAAGTTCCACGGGATCGATGTCCTGCCCGAGTCCCTGCCCAGCCCTCATCACATCTTTGAGCCGAGAGTGTGGATCGTGCATTTGTGGAGGTGGGTGCTGCTGTACTCCCTTCCCCTTGCCATCGCCATGATCGCCCTCGTCGTCGTACTCATCCTGCCAATCTTGATCTTGCGATGAGGACTCGACGCTATCGGTGCGTTGAGCAGCTAATCGAGCCTTGCGCTTGGACGGTGGTTGTTGCCCTGCCATCGTGGATGCGAATTTACGACTCTGAGAGTTCGTGAAACCCCCGGTTTTCTTGCGTTTGGAAGATCGGGGAGGCATGGTTCAGAGGAGAGATGTATTCTACCTGCCAGCGATTCAATCTTGCGGCGATAAAGGATAAGCTTTCCACGATACTCGGGAGGCTCGCCACGAGGACGTCATGGGACCTGGAATGCCATACCCAGGAGAGCGGTGGCGCAGACGCTATATATGGCTGTACTCGTTCAGGGTCTGAATGCAGGAGAGTATATGGTGAACACCCTGTATCATTCTAAGAGTTCAGGCATTCAAAACGACACTTGAACCATCCGTAGCCTGCTTCGGTACTTCCCCATAGTAATCAGAATATCATGGATAGAGTTTCCTCCCGCTCATTCAGCCTACAATTTGCTAGGGTATCATTCCGCCTGTCAGCAGAGGAAGGACTTCAAAACGATTTAGATGCATAGCTGAGATAACCGTCAATAGAACTGAAATACGTACGGTACGGTGAACCAATAAGATGCTCAAATCAGGGGCGATGGGGGGATTCCGTACTTTTCATGGGAGAAGCGTTCTAAACCTAAACAAAGGGTCAGCATTCCTCAATGGCCATCCCCGCGCATGCTCCTCACAATTAGAAAAATCCGAGTCCTCCAGCAGAGCAAGGAATAGTTCGACTAGCTCGCAAGTCTCAGGCGTCAAGCGGAGTCGGTCATCTTGAAGCAAGTCTGTCACATCCTGGTACGCCTCCCGGTAAGATTGATACCAGGTTGCCCTAGCTGTTGCCCGCTGTTTGGGGGTTCGAGCGCTCTGGAGAGAATGAGGGCGCCGCATGGTCAAGAGTACGCGGCACAGAGCGCCTGAAATAGTGTCGAAGCTGCGTGTTTCTGTTTCGATATACGCTCGAGTTTTGAAGCCGAGTGATTGGCCAAGGGGGAATCTGTGGAATGGCTGTAGGCAAGGTGGGATTGACTGTACGCGAGGCGGGAGTGCCTGCATCCCAGGTCGAACTGGATGTAGGGCAGGTGAGATTGGCTTCGTGAGAGGTGGGTTGTTCCATCTCTCGACGTATTTAGTAGTCCTGGATAGAGAAACATATCAGACCTGGGCAGAGATCCACGACTCGTTACCCCCTCCCAGCGTACCTAGCGGAAGTGTCCAAGCGAAGGTTAGGTCGCGTTTGCTGCATCGTAGAGTAGATTGGCCAAAGACGGGAAAGCCCATTCAACTTAGAGCGCTCATACTTAACCACCCCTCCAGAAAGTGACGCGTCACAGTGTGACCTCTGAAACACTCTGCGGGAGAGGGGAAAAGCTTGATGCATCATCGAATTACCTTTTCGCAATACAATATCTGTAGGTGGCCCCACCAGCTTGCCTTTGAATGGCAATAGATCAAGAGTTTGCTAGTCAGCGGGCCCACCTTCGGGCGCCCAGAGCGCCTTGAGGTGTTGGTGGTGAAACGCAAGGAGAACGAGAATAGTCGGCGGACCGACACCCGAGTCGGGCGCTTATTTCGAGTTTGGCAGCCATACGAATGGGTTCCCTCTCATCCATTGATGAAGTTCCGCACAGAGGAGAGCGCGCTCCGTCTCGTAGTATTACCAATAAGAAAATCTAAGCAGCGTCAGTCATTAACGTCATAAAAGAATGCAACAAGCTCGCCCATAATGGCACCAATAGACCCTTGAAAACCGAACGGATATTACTGCTACCAATTCCACTCATCGTCATCGTCCTGCGCGACCTTCTTCACCACCGCCCTCACCGTAGTCGTCTTCACATTATCCGGCTTCAGCACACTCGCGCTACTGACCATGGGCCCAAAGCCGTCGTCGCCGTCATCGTCATCCAGTAGCGACTTCGTTGTTGTGGAAGAACCATTCGCTTTGGTATTGCTTGAGCTCGAGTTGCGTGACAGCGAAGTTGAGCGCGAGAGCGATGCGGAGAGTGTCAAGGATTGGCGTTTACTTGGTTTGCTCGATGCGACGGGTGAGACTAGCCCGAACATGGGGTCTGGAACAGCAGGGAATGGGGAAGATGGGGAGGTGCTGATGCTCGAGACTGTTGGAGATGCGGTGAGTGACATCGACGGGGTGTCAACTGGCGGAGAGCTTAGTGTCGAAAGGAGCGATTGTGACATGTCCGAGAGCATGAGAGACGCCCGCTTTTGCGTTTTCGATAGGCTGCCGAAGTGTGTGGTTAGCGTCATAGCAATGTCAAAGTGATCCAATGAGGGGCACTCACACATTCCCGCTCTTTTGCAGCTCCCCACCAAGCTTCTTACCCATGGTGCCCATCCAAGATGACGAGTCATCATCGACTTTCGTCTTCTCGACTGGTTTGGGAGGAGGGTCCATTAACCAGAAAGTACCAGAATGGGCCTGCATTGAAGTTGTGGTTGCGGATACTCGGTCGTGCCTCTGACCTTCCTTCTCTTTCCCTTTCTTATCATCGCCCCAAACTTCCCACTCATCTTCCGCCTCAGGTGAGCTCTTCCGGCTGTCCAAATCCTGCGACTTCTTCTCTTCCAACCTCTTCCGCCTCCTCGCCTTCTGCTCCAAAAACCTCGGGTTAGGGCTCATCGTAGGCGTCGCGCCCGTGTCCATGAGCAGCAGCTCCTGCGGTGAGCTTTGTATACTCGCATTCTTGGAATGGCGTTGTAGGGTGACTGTACCGCTCTGGGCACGCTCGTCATCCTCCAAAGAGGTAACCGACGAGCACTGCGACAACCGATTTGCATCCGTGGAGCTTCGCGTCGTCCAGGTAGCGTTCGACGAGTCGGACTCGCGTGTCACATGGCGCGCCAAGACGCGTCCAGACGGGAGCGCAGTAGACGATTGCGACAACGGTGAAGGGGGTATAGGCGAAGAAGTCCCTTTGGACGATGGCACGCCCAGTTTCGGCGGTCTAGGCTGGTCTACCGGAGTAGAAATTGAGAGTCCGGCTGCGAGCAGCCTACTCATCCCCTGCACGCCCTCCCTGATGCCTTCGAGCGTCAAGGTCGGGTTCGTGGTTAAGGACATGAGTGCAGCAGGGATATCCTTGGGGTTTGTTGGGTACGCTGGGGAGGAAATGGTGGTGGAGTTTTCCCGCTCAAGACCACGGTTGATAATTCGCTCCCATTTCCTCTTGAGCTGCACCAGTTCCTCCTCGTGCATTGCGAGCTGCGACCGTAGCTCGAGGCATTTGGCCTCTTTCTGCGCGATAAAGTGCAGCAATTCTGCGTGTCTATAAACTCAATACACTGTCTTATACAGAACTGCAATAACACTCACTTTTCAGCAGTAGTCAATGGCCGTTCCTTCTGCTCCTCGGGCACCACCAATTGTGCAGACCTAGGACCCGCCCCTGCCAAGTCCCCCACAGATGCGCTCCTGTCGAACGTAGGTATCGACGACCGCTTCACCAGGACCTCCTTCTCCCTCAGACTGACATGGTCGGGCGAGAAATACGAGATTGCGCTCTGGCGCTTCGCGCTCTTCGGGGTCGATCCCCGCGTGTTCGGTGTGTGTGGAGACGATAGCGAAGTTGGTAGAGATGGACTTGGAGCGTGTAGCGGGCTGCTCGACGTCAAAGGGCGCGCAGACTGAGGTCCGCTGCTCGCTATTGGTCCAGAAAGGTCGACGAGATGTAGAGGCCGGGGTCCTGTCGATAACGAGAGCGGCATCGAGTGACGTTTTGATGCTTTGTTGGAGGGTATCGTCGCTTGCGACGACGACGCGCCTGTATAGGCGAATGAAGAAGGTGGAGGACCTGAGCTCATCGCCATCGGCAGCGTCGAGGACGTGGTGGTTCTGGGCCAAGACGTGGACACGGATACCGGTCGCACACCGGTCGTGCCTAAGCGGCATCATTTCGTCTCTCAGGCGACGTGAATAGGTTTCCAGGACTCAGGAATTCAAAGACGGTCATAAGATCTCTTATGGGGTTCTATCTTACTCTAATGAACGCTCGGCGAAGCTATTAGGCGTTTTGAATTGAAAGTTCCGCTACATTTGACTGGCAGAGTCACAAGAATCACTGACAGGATGTCCGGTCATGCCAGTAGGATTACGGGTCAGAGCACTGGAAGTCCGAGGTAAATACTGTCAAGGTGTGGGGTAAGCCTGGGATGAAAGCCGGCTGCGGATGCCCGTGTCGTCAGAGAGGGTATGGAACCCCAGAAGCCAGGGCTGATCGCATCCTTGCACGGTCGCGAATTGACATTGGGCTATGCGAGAAGGCAAGCTTTATATCTGGGGTTGCGAGTTTACTTGACAAGATAGAGGTGCAAAGCTCACAAGGGCGACCTTCACTGCACGAATGCAAGAGAGAAATGGCGATGGCGAGCGCAAAGACTGCTGCTCTAAGGATTCCTGGGGACGGTACTCGTAGTGAATTGGGTGGTCGGCTATTTTGCACGAGCTGGTAAGTCTTGGGCAGTACGGTAAAGGAAAGGCCTGGAAAGGCTTACTCGAGCTACTACCCACCTTGCTCGGCGAATCTAAACAGAAGGCTCAACTTGTCGCGTGGCTCGTCGTAATGGGATGTATACTCTTGGGTGGATTTTTCCCTGCAAGCCTCTATGAGATCGTAGCAAAGTAGGTGTACAGTACGAGCAAACGTACCGACAGTCTGAAGATCTCGCGCTTCGGCAGGCACCTCTTCCAATTGTCCGGGCTCGGATGCAGCTCTGGGTCCGCAAACGTCAGTATACACTGCTAACATCAGTATCGTCCGCAATCATACGCATCAGGAGCGAGCTTTCGATCCTTCGCAGGAGTGAGAGAAATGTTGTCAATAGCCAAGCCAGTGGAAGAGGTAGCACGGTCAATTCTGCTCAGATTGTCACAACTTGAGAATGTGAATCCCTCACGTCCGCACCTATGAATTGAACACGCATTCCTCAAGAATTGAGGTCTAGCTCAGAGCCTCAGGCGGGGGAGATCCGCAAGAGCGACCGCTTGCAACAGGCTTGAACATTGCCCTCCCCCATGGCTCCTTCCCTTGTCCCGCACAAGGAGTGTTTCGGATGGTACGAATGCCTGACTGGACAACTTGGGATGGGATGGGGCTTTTTGGATCTATTGGGTGCAAGGACAGGTACAATGGTGCGAGTAAACGGTGGTCGTCAGGCGTCTTCCCCAGTCTAAAGGTATCGTCGCGTATCCGTTGCTTAGTGCTTGTCAGCGCCCTCCTTCTCAGCAGCAGCGATGAAGTTCTTAATGCTATAGTTCCACGTCTATTCAGCTCTTCGTAATCCTTGAAATAAGATGGAATACGCACAACTCCTCCTCGTCCCTGAACACGCGATACAACGCAACACAAGCCACGTCAATAAACCACTCAGAATTCCACAGAAATTCGCGACGCACTTGGAGCTAGCGTTAATTGGAACAGCAGCCTTTGCCTCCTGGGGGTTCGATGGAGCCTTCTTGTCACCACCACGGGTAGCAAGGAAAGCAGAGCCAAAGGCGAGACCGAAGGTACCGAGAGCGAGGTACTCGTTCTTAATGGCGCGACCGAGGACTTGGCTAGTTCAATGGTTCGTCAATACAACATAAACCATTCGTATAGAGACCCAATGCAGCTCACTAGGACATGGTGGATCGAGGAGGACGTGGAGAACAGCGACAAGGACTTTTTCGTCACAGCGAGCACGCCGGAAGTTTCCGTGACTGGGCAAACCCTAACCCCTGTTCGCCATCACCCAAGGACGATCCTGGGCGCCTCTTTGTCTCGTACCCCCATCTTCATGTCGCCCAAGGGAAATCCAGAGTCAATAACAGACCTGTAAGGCCGACAAGCGGCACCACCTGCTACCGATTTTCTCAATCGATGGTATTCTCTACCCGTATCGCTGACCCAAGTCCGGTAGCAGAGGTTTCTCTGCATTGAAGGACGTTGTGATTTCTATCGCTTGCCGCAGAAATTCTCCTCGCTACTCCAGTGTGCTGACCCTAGCAAATAATACGACGCACGTTGGCACATGCTACATAGTTGCTTCAAGTTGTAGCCTTCTACCAAAAATCGAGCCAAGCTGGAATAGCCAAAGTTATCCCACTCGCTCGCTGGCGCATGCCTACGGCATGCTCGCGCTCGCTCGCGTGGCTAATTAAAATGGGTTGAGCGCCTCCGGTAAAGGTTTGGCTTTGGCTCATGGAAATTTTTCGCAAGTCTGACGCGAACGGAAGTCGTCCACCTTCCATTGGGTGCGGCGGTAATCGCAGTAATACCTTGTGTTGAGAGTTATTAAGCAAAATGGAGGAATGAAGGGGATCCCAGGGGCTACGCAGTCTGCAGTTTGAGGCGTAGCGTCATCCTTGCTATGGGAGAACTGCTCTTGGAACGAGGAGTCCAGCGAACTTGGTTGTCGTGCATTGAAACCAATCGCCCCTGACTGGGATTGAAGGGGAGTGTGAAAATCGTCGGCATCTTCCATGATATTGTGATTTACAGCCAAAATCGTGGTTTAGGTGTCATACACCTGGGTGACAAACGAGTGCAAAGAGAGAAAAAAGAATTGCGTCGCGAGCGACGCTTAGAGACCTCGGGAGACTTTGGGAAGCTGGTGGATGTGTTAAAAATCTTGCCTGGAGGGTCATGGTAATGCTATTTTCGCCCTACAAATATTTTTGCAGCTCTATAACAATCTGCGAAAACGGACAGCATAGAAGAGGTGATCCTGATTTGGTCCCTGCGCGTGTATCAAGCATTGCTGATGTACGTCTCGTAGCAGCTGCACAGTGTGTACCTGATTGGGACCCTCTACTCATATTTATGTATTCGAACTTCGTACGATTCGCGATTCATTGCTTTCCGGGCTCGCTCGTGAGAAGGTTGTGCCAAGGTCACAGCAGGTCCCGTTGTCGGCCCTTGTTGAATTGGTTGCAGGCCGCTAGGCGTCTCGCAGAAATGCACAAGACACACAAGAGTATGTATGCAAGGTACCTATCTACTTCACAGAGGTCGAGAGTGGCCTAAACCAGTGTAAACGTCAAGTCGACCCCACTGCTATGGTGTACGAATAGGGGCTGTGGCGATGCTGGCTATTAGTCTGGCTATTAATCCAGCCAATCAGATCGCGAGATTAATAGCCAGGTGCCCCTGTACCCAGTCCCAGCCCCTCACGAGCAATCCCCAGTTTTGAATTTTTCTATATAGCCCCCTTCTATGTTTCAGATACTACATACAAATTCTGGCTACTGCTGGAGGCAGGAACAGCTCACAGTGAGCGACGAGACTAATAGCCCGGCAATTGCCGGGCTATTATCACCCAGGTGAGTGGGATATCAACCCTGATCTTGACCAGGAACTCGGTTATCCGTGCTATGTACCGTCTGTGGAGCAGTGGGGCGAGCTCACGATCATGTGGCTTGGCCAAGACGTCCGGGCTTACTTGAACTTCGCCACAACCGCCAGTCCGTTTCGCTCCTTTGCGTTGTACAGTCCCATATGGAAGTAACAAGACTAACCCATTTACCTAGTTCTATTCCTGTTGGCTGGTGCAACCCTCATCATTCGCTACAGGAGACATCGGGGCCATATGCTGCGGGTGCTGCGTCGCGATGGTGGAGTCTTTTACATTACCCTGGCAGGTTTGCAATCTTTTTTCTATTCTTACAGTATCTCATTGATCGATGTAGGGATAAGATTTGGACGGACAATACTCCGAACACCTGCAATCGCGGCGGTACGTCCCAGCCCTACTGACATGCATTGCTCTGTGTGATTATACCAACAGACCAGTCAACTGGATTCCAATCCAGGTTTCATGCATGTACTCCAACTTTGTTGATGCCTTACAATTTCTTACTACCCTCTTTCCAGGCTGATCAGCATGTATGCCATGAATCATGTCTTCTTCCTGATCTGACCCTAGAGTCTGTTGTAGGCTTGAAATTATTGTCATTCCGACGCTCGCCCAACGCCTCATGATCAACCTCCGCAAGGCTGACTACGCGGTCTCGCGCTCGATCGCATCCGAACTCCTGTTTGCGCCTCCTCCACCCGGGCTGGAAAACAGTGAGCTTCAAGACCACGACAACCAAGATCAATTCGAGATGAACACCGGGAACTCTCATGCTTGCAGTGGTTCTGGAGATCTAACCGCTACTGGGTCTTCAATACACAACGCTTGATTTGCATGCCTGTATGCCGTTTCCTAATTTCTGTGCACAACGCCACTGTATTTATCGCTTCAATCATGTCAATGTTCTGCATTCTCTCTGCGCTATCGAAGCTCGCTCGATCCACGCGCTGGACGCCTGAGCTTGGCCCGTAAAACATTTTGTGAAGGGCTTGGCCTGCTGTATGCCGCATTCCTCAGAAGCGTAACTTAGTACTGCAAACTGCCTTAGCTCTGCAAGAGAGAACAAAGCGGAAGAGATCCATTCTGAACGCGACAGCGAGGTGCGACTAGGTACCCCGAAACCATCTATTCAACCTACGAACACGCTCGATCTCTGGCAGGACCACCACACCATCATGCACACGACGCGAATCTGAACCCTCGCGCTCCGAAAACATACGTGTGTCGCGTTCGAGTCTCTGGAATATCGAAACGCGGTGACCAAATACGGCCGTATATTGAAAGGACGAATGAGATAACACGTGCACGAAGACTACAAGAGCAGAGCTGGACCGCGCGGAACAAGACAGACACGACAAAACGACCCACAAGTTCCCAAGACAGACCGATTCGTCTGACATCGCTCGGAGCTTCTGGGAGAGCTACCTGCCTTGTTACGAGTGGGGTTAGTGCAAGATCGCAACATAAGATGCGTAAAAGCACGTAAGCAACTCCAGAACGGGAACGAGAGGAGCCGCAGAAACTTGGCACAGAGGGAGAAAGTCGACAAGCAAGCCAAGGTCAGAGCGCTCGATGTGACTCGAGTCGCAGAAGCCTGACATACAGATAACGGGCGCGGTACCAGAGGGGCCCAGGAGGCGTCGTGGGCTATGACGTACGAATGGGAAGACATGAGCGAAATCCCAACTGCCAAGGCATCTCAATCGAATCCACGACCAGGTTGCTAACTGAGAATATTCCGGAGAACGACCTGACCTAGACAGAGTTGAGTGAGAACGGCAAGTAGGGGTAGGGAGGCACGGGGTCAGCATTTGTCGATTCACGCCCACAGCGGCGAAGAATCCGCGAAATCAGAGTGAATACACCAATGTGTATGGGCTAGAGCCGAGAGGAGCCGAGGATTGAGTTGAACTCCGTATGTGACGAGGCAAGGGCAACCTATATCCGGGTGGCAGCGACGGCGGTTCATTAGCCGATGAGAGTGAGAAGGGAGGAGGGAAACCCCAGGGAGCCCAATCTCCAACGAATGCATCAAGGAATACGCTCTTCCCCTTCCATACCCACTCGACGCTCTCCTGTAACTCCAAAACCACGTCGCTCCCCTCAATCGTACCGAAAGAGTCGAGGAGAGTTCGGATGAGTTCCGCAGTTGTGGTTGTGGCAGTCGAGGCTAAAGGCATTAAGGGGAAGGTGAGGGTGAGGGTGATGGAGAGCGCGGGGCCGTTCCTGTTGCGGAGGGCATTAGTATTGTGTTGGCGAAGCAGAGGTGAGGAGGGAAAGAGGAGAAAGACGTCCTGCTGGTGGGAAACGTCTCTATAGGTTTGACCAAGGCTCTCCTCAACCTTGGCTGCTGTGTACTCGCATCCTTCGCGGTCGAGACTGTCAACGAGCCGAAGCAGCAAATCAGGTTTGGATTCATCCCTCCAAGAGGGGGAGAGGAAAGTCTTCTGGAAGAGAAACAAGGAGAATGGGTCTGAGGGTGCAGTCAGGACTTCCTAGTGCAGCTTCTCTGCCTCCGAATAACCAGTCAGGTTTGCTTCGAATTACCCCTCCTGTACCTGGATCGCCGAGGCGCTCGAGCATGGGTAGGGGGACGCGTTGGGGTGGATGATGGTTGGGAAAGAGCTGAAATCGCGCGCCAAGAGCCCGGGGCACGCTTCATCTGGTGTCATGTGATGCTTTCCTGATAAGATAAGATCGATTGGGTATCAGACTCTGGGGGTTCGCAGACTCATCGGGTGGCCATGCGTGTGTGCTGGAGCTTAGCCTTCATGCGCATATTCATATGTATTATCTGAGAATCCAGTTTTCAATGAAAGGATATCGTTCAATTATCACTTCACCCCCAAGAGAGGGGGATAGGGGCGTGCGAATTCCATCGGGGGATCCCGAGCGGCCGAGCGGAGCCAGGTTGACATCCACCCCAGCTTTGCCTTTCCACGACGATCCCAAAGCGCCAACGAGTGGCAAAGCCCGCTACCATTGGCTCTGATATTATCTGTCTCCGTCGAAGAGTCGCTTAATAGCCACCTCCCGAATTTTCGGGTTTCCGACCCATTTCTGGTCCTTTCCGATTTGTCATGACTTGGGTATAGACGAATGACCAGCGCTCCATGGACAGAATGCGAGGACCCTCCATCCTCATCCTCGTTCTCTGCTGGTTACGAGTCTGGCTTGAGCTTATGGTTACTCCACTTGTCCATCTGAACTACTCTGGTGTAGTTCACGCTGGATTGTTTCTTTTCTTTGTAATATCGATCCTGCTTCGCTTTCTTTTCTTTCGAAATGTTTCCTTCACAATTGATTGCTTTGATTGAGCTCTGCACGTGGAGTGGGGACTTTGAATTAACCTTGACGTTAAGAGCGCTGGGGGCCCCTACTTTCGTTCCGCTCTCTTTAGCACCTCTCTTGCCTTACACGAGTAGAAAGGAAGAGACAAGGTGCAAGGTACTAAGGTCTAACGACGCGAGAGCGGCCCACTCCCGGTCCGCGATGTCGATATAAATGGATATAGACCGTGGCCTAGATGCACGGACCGCCCCGTACCGAGATTTGACATGAGACATTCGAGGGGAGATTTTGGAGGCCGGTATACCCTCTACTAAAGTAGCGGGAACGAGCCCGTCCTGGCCTGAGGTGAATATGGGTATCTGTCGCTGGTACTCCCTCAAACATCTCTCATCTACTCATGCACCTCGCGACTCCGTCTCTGGCCTTCGGGTATCGGTGTCACGGCCTGGCCTTGTCCTGGGAGCTCTAGATACACGTCAACTGAACCGAGTGCGTTTTCGAATTGTTTGCTCTTCCGAATGGTCAATCGATTGAACTCTTCGCTACGCATATACGCCAGTGAAACCGCGTCGTACTTGATTGTTGCGCACAGTTGTGCCGCTATGGGGAAAGCTCCGGGCCTTCTGACGTGCTCGAAGGGCGAAGCAAGCTGCCTCTCCTGTGATTGTGTTCTTTGCGCGTTCCTTTTCATTCCGGGGAAGGACGACACTCAACAATGCCGTATCTCAAGGACTCGATACGCCCTTCACCAGGTCTCAAATTCAGATATCTCTTATTGAATCCTCCAGCGAGGGGATGTGTTTGCTTTTTTCTCACCAGAGATGCCGCTCACTCGCACCCTTGCAGCGACCTCCAAATCGCGTCGATCGTCCCCAGGATTCGTAACTGAGAGATAGGTGCACCCTCCCTACGGCTACCGTTTTCTTACCGGCTGCGCTAATCACACCAGCGCCCTTGCACCAGTCGCTGTCGCGTGCATTGCTGAGTGAAGTATAGATTCCGTTCTGGCAAATCTGAAGGACCTTGTACTCTCGAGTCGCTCGGACTCCTGCTCAAACCTCCCTTCATAACTCACCTAGTACTCTACGCTCGCTCCCTACCAGCCCTTCCTCGCCGTAGACGAGATGCTCCCACTTCCCCCTTCGGCATTATCTGGAGTTATTTGGACACAGATGCTGGCCTCCGTGCTGTAAACTGTTGTTTTAAGATCGTTTCTACGATTCTGGCCTGCGTCTCCCATCGCGGTCTCGTTCAGCATCGGTGTTGTCCTCCCTGAGACCCAGATAAGCGAGCGATACCCTTGGAGCGAAGCGGTGCAGACGATTGGCTTCGGGTAGATGCAGCAACGCGAACGATCAGACAGTCTTCTCAGAGTGAATACGTTCTTGGCTCGCGTCTCTCATGAGCTCTCGCAACTCTCAACCCGTCATTTACGCTTTCGCAAAGCAAAATTTGGGAGGGAATGGTCTACCGTTGACTGTTTTTATCTAAGTCAACCTTACCCTCCTTGTTATGTGCTCTCGGTACAAGGACGAATGCTGTGGTTGTAACGAGCTGATTGAATTCCTGCCCTAAGACCAATCAGAGGTCCGACTACGTATCTGGCTGTAGAGGATCACAGGTTCGTACGCTCGAGCCGGGTAAATAATCATTTTCCGTCGTCTCCAGTCTAACCATTCACGCGCTGTCTGTTCTCACAGGGAAGTACTCCAGTGACGCTCACGCTACAGAGCATCTGATGAATCCGAGTTCTCAGTCCCGCTGAGGACGTCACACTCAAACGAACCAGCAAGGCATCTTTCTTCGTTCGTAGCTTGTTGACCTCAGCGTACCATGCCTTTACCCGTACATTCCTTTCCTACCTAGTGGTCAGACACAGCCACTCAAAGTGAGTCACGATTTGGACCGGAGTTCGGTACAACGCATCCGTGCCACAGATCTTCGCTCAAAGAGTCGACCTCGAGAGCAAACTCTACTCGAGCACGTCTGTGGGGCGAAACTGTGTAGAGATTCCAACGCGCCTTTGACGCGCCTGGGCGGGGATCGACTATGACGACAAGAAATGTGACGTTTACGGTGAATTCGACAGATAAATCCTTGTATTGCCCCGAAACTGAACATTTTTGTCGAAGAATACACTCATAATCGACATATTTTCCGCTATTTCGTACGAGGTCGATCTAGCCTCGGTGATAGGGTTTTGTGTTCCGGGTCACCCACAGTTCGCTCTCGGACGATTCCGTAGGTTACATTTCGATACAGAACGACACGACCCGAAGGGGGTTCGACCGCCCTGGGTCACAAACGTTTTGTGACCTGCCGCCGAAATTTGTGCCGGGGTCACAGAATTTGGTGACCTCCGTAGGGGCACCCAGTGCCATACCTCATGACTAAGCGGGTGCCCGCCAGGGCGCGCCAAAATTTGTCTGGCGCGTCCTCGTCCTCTCGTGCACCCTCCCTCTCGTCCTCCATGTACCATATCGCCTCGTATTAATCCTTACTCTTTCGTCTAATCGCCCCCCCTCTCTCTTTATCTCTATTTATCTATTTATTACGGCGTTCGAAAATGGAACCCATCACTGTACGTGATGCGTTTCAAGTGCAACCACGCCCGTCAGGCATCCCAATGGGCCTGGCTCCGACGCCCATGTTCAATTAGCGCCCGTAAGAGACGCAGCAGGAAAGATCGTCCAGTCAAAGGACGATTACGAGGCCCAGCTGTGAGTCGTTTGTTGCCCGGTTACCTGGCGATAGTGATTGACCCTATCCGCTATCAGCGCCCAGGTTGACCGCAAGGCACCCCTCGTAGAGGAATGTAAGAGGCTTGGATTGAAGGGACTGATCCAAGGCCAACCTCTCCGTATTGAGGGGAAAGCTTCTCTCTTGCTGGTAGATACATATTTTCTGCCTTACTGATGTGGATTGACATTTGTACATACAGGTACCCATCTTCTAGCGACACACATGCAACACAGCCAAGCTCGGCCATCGCTGGATCGCAGCGCGAGCCACCGGGCACCCAAAGCCTGCCTGCCGGACCTTTCCCAAGCGCCTCAGCAGTGCCTTCGGCGACCGGTACCTGTTTGACGGCCTCTCAGGAGCTTGCTGTAACAGGCTTCGGCTCTTATGCAGTATCAGCAACGAGTGCGGCACCGCAGAACGACCACCAATGGGATCTCGTTGATACTACGGCAAGCCCATCGATTGGACTTCCCTCTGGGGCTCTCCCATCGTCTTCTCGAGTATCTG
>JANDKE010000542.1:0-23467 GCA_027627275.1 Coprinellus aureogranulatus | reverse complement strand
TCGAGCACAAGCGACGGCTACGTGAACCTTTGATCGGGACGCGAGCTAAAGAATAGAGGCACATACCAAAAAATAACCTGCGGGTTCCTGGGCGCTTAACCCAAAGACCGAGCAGGCAGGGGAGATAACCCGGAAAGTGGGACGACATGGGTTCAAGCAGGTCTCGGCATTGCGTCGAGAGCCTTCTCGGCCACATGTTGTTCTAAAAAGAGACTCGCAAGCATGCGCGAGCGCACCAGAGTTCAACCTCGTACCTTAAATTAGCGTGTTCAACACGCATCTACCTAATACCAAGACTGTTTCTCTGTTCTCGGTGTTCTATTCTTAGGGAACGAGAATAGGGAACGAGAATAGGGAACGAGAATAGCACTGTGGTGTAGCCTTTTACCACCAGCACCGTCGAGTAAGTCCCGACCTGCGCTGCAATCAGTGCGTCCGCACAGCCTGAAAGGCCGAGGCACATACCACAAGTTCACTTGTCCACAATGCTACTGATAAAAGAAGAACTGATGAATGTGATGAGCTTCCTCGACGTCGACGGAGGGATTAGTGTGCATACTTGAAAGGCGACGACCGTATAGAGCATAGACGCGCATCGATGATATTGCGTTTACTAGGAGGAAACCAAGCCAACAGGCGAACGTGCTCATCATCCGAATGCGAAGCCGCCGCTTCTCAAGGTGCGGGTCACCTGGGTATCCAGCTATCGCGATCGTCAGGAGGTCAGGTTTCGACGCCATATAGAAGATGCGAAACATACACAGAGTCATCACCCTGCAAAATTGAGTTCAGCTTGATACGGAGGCAACGCGGGCTCCAGGCGACTCACAGAAGTGTGATTGGTCCGAGGTATCTGGAAACAAGATATAGAACCTTCACCATTGTCCACTTCGATCTATCATGCGGAGCAACAGCGCCTTCAGAATGGCGATGCTCGAATCTAGGCGCAGTACCAACCTCCATATGTATTTCATCTAAAATGAATGGTTAGTTATAACTATGTTAGAAGCTCTTTCTGGGAATACTGACCTCGTCGTCAATGGTGGATGCCATATCACATAGCACGAATGTAAGAGCCGCGCCTTCCGTGTGTGAACAATCAATAGTAGAATCATAAGGCAGTTACTCACCAGTAAGGTACCCTTCTCGATGGGCTAGGTAAACCGCCCATTTATCTTCGAGGGACATGTCAGGTATGGGATCGAGAGGCGAAGGGCACGAAGTTAAATTCTTCGGTGTCGCCAAAGCTTCAATTATATCCCTGCGGGAAGCGCCCATTGTTCTACTTGTGTGATTCACCGAGATCCTCGTCAGCGTCAGTTGATGGAGAAGAGTAATGGATGTAGGGTGGGCTCCAATGTTTGGAAGATGATCATGATGGATAGAGGCCTGAGTTACCGTCATTCCAGGGAAAACTAGTTTGACCCACTGCCTTGGAAGGCGAACATGCAGGCAGAGTCGGGGTTACAAGGGTCTTTACGTGCAAAGGTGAGTCCCTCGTGGTAGTCTCAGACAATACCCACCCAAAGCAATCTGATACGGGCCCTCACACGACCTGGCCGCGTTGCTAATAAGAATCGCATAGCTTCGAAGTGACGGAAATGTGGGGAAAAAACTTCGACCCCCTGCAAGAAGCGCGCGAGAACCGCTGACTATAGCGGAACCACTCAGACTTGCGTGGGCAAAGTGCCAATAGTCGTTGTCAGTGCACCACAATCAGCAATCAAAGTCACAGGCTCGGGCCCATGCTGTTCGCGATTGCAGCCAAGGACAGCGGCGATATCAGATTGAGCGTTGAGCACAGCGATCAGATAGACTGTATGGGACGCGAAGGAACTACATCTTCGCCTTCAACCTTCTCAGGAACCAGTGTGGGCTGGCTCCAGCCGTTCATTTCTTCATCAGTGAGGAGGGTGAGCTCCGGGCAGTTCTCTGAAGTACCGAAGGAGTCCTTGCAATTGACCATAGCACGCTAGAGTGAATCGCCTTCCCAGCCGAAGACGTACTCTCCATGTTGTCCAAACCCCGTTCTATCGATTCACATCCAGTTAGAACAGTTTTTGAGTATCAAAGAAGAGAACATACGGGTCCTGCATGCTTATAACGAGGAGCTGACGTCCATCCGCCGGCCAATCATCCTTGAAGACGGCGGTGTCCCAAGCGATCTTGTAGAGGATTGTGGATGTCTTCACCAGGTGGCTCGCTGGACACAGTCCTTCGTGCCAGATGATACCGAGGCGAGGGTCTACCGGACCAGTTGAGTACGCCATATGTGCCTGTGAAGCGTGGTTAATCAAGAAATGGGCGCCGCCCACCATGGCGACGTACAAAGTAGTCCGGGCTATCCAAGTCCTTTCCATTCCAGCACCTGCAAAATCCATCAACGGTACACAGAGCGGTAAGCTCAACGAAAGTAGAAACAAGGCCCCTGAACGTACGAGGGAAATGATATGTTCGAACGAATCCCACCAGGGCAAAATTTCGTTGGAAGGCCAACATTTTCGTACTCAGCAACCCCGGGGTAAAGGAGGTTCGACGGCCCAAGCCATTGATGTTCGTCCAGCATCTGAAGCTTATCGCATTTGAGGTGACGTCTTTGAGATCGTGTTCACCCTTGGTACGTATCATTGGATTTCCAGTGATCACGCGGAAACCCTACAAGCGTTGTATGGGTGATCGGCGAGTGTGATACTCTTGGGGATTACTCACCTTGGCGAAAGCTGTGACCTCCTGGAAGGGAAGGTACCCAGCGATGTAGTACACCGTATGGCCACCTCGTGTACCCCCTACCAAATGATTCGGCTTTTGTGGGACCTGTGGAACGAGAATGAGAGGCATGTACGGCAGAGAGGGAAGTGGACGCGTACTCGAATGTAACTGCCGTTATCGTGCTTAAAATACGAAACCGCCGTCCAGTAGTTCGACTTGTCCTCTTTGCAACGACAGGTAGTGCAGGTTGCGGTCTCGGCGTAATCCTCGTTCGGGTTCATGTTCAGGTTAAACCTATAAGCGGCTGAATACTGCGATTGCTACCTCGAGAGCTTCAACGATGTTACTGACGCATTCTAGAAGGATATGTCATGTCAGATCTTTACAAACCAGTGTATTGCGAGCAGAACGTATCCCGCCGATGATTTGGTGAACGTGAGGGGCGACTTCGCCAGGTGTAACGAGTCTGCCATACGCCGTGTCAGGATTGACCTAGGACTCTGTATCGAGAGTACTTACGGGTCGAATCGGTCAGTGACCAACTGCGAGCATCCGAATCGGATAGTCGCGCTGACAGTGCGAGTCAGCAGGCCGATCGCAACCACGGGCTTGACAGAATACATCTCCTTATACCCAAGCTCTCCAGTCCGGGGGGTGGGGTGTGATGGATTCCGCAGGACTTAGAGATGTATGTAGCCTTCGGGAGGACGGCGAAATGTCTGGCGATGACGGCACCGAAGATAAGTACAGCGGTTCTCGAAACGTTCCGAGCGTAAGATAAAGCGGTATGTCTGGCGGTTAGCTAACCTTCGAAGCGAAGGTGCGACCCGAAAAACTGCCAAAATGCTTTCCCATCGCCATCGGCGTTAATCTGGGTCTCCCGATTCCCAAAACAGCGTGCTGCCAAGGATGCCGCACACCAATCGAGATGGCCGACAAGGTAATGACAAAGGATGAGGGTCAGCGAAGTGAGTGAAGCATTGGCTGGTTACACGGAAAGGATAATCCCTGGCTGAACACCACTTCGATGGGAGTGGCGCGGAGGAAGACCTCATACCGCAAGGTTCCCGACAATATCTTTTTCCTTCCGCGGACTACCGGGAGAAATCGCCTGAGAGAAATAAGTAAGTAATAGCCTTCCTCGATCAGCGTAGGATCAGGAATCGTGGGTGCCTAGTGGTCGACGATAGGGTGATCCGAGTGACCAAGACGCCACAATGGAATAGTCCAGGGATACTAGTCGACCGAGAGCAAGCACGCGTGACTTGACGAGCGCGTAGAGCTGCACCTTCCTGTACCCTCGGCGGTCGATGTACAAGGCAGCTCGATAGTGGAAGAGCGGAAGGCAGTCCGCCGTCCAAAATCAAAATCAACATTGATCAGTTTGGCCGAGTTTGGCAACACCTTTAGGCAAAGAACGCCGGCTGTTCACGCCGCACGGCGGCGACACGGCGGCTTCACCGACGGAATTCTCTCTGACTGTGAAGACGGCCACCACGAGAGAAGGACGTACAGTCAGTCAGCGTGGAGACACCTTCGTACCTGATCTAGTAGGATCCACATATCTCCCCAATGCTACGACATTTTCGCTCTATCGCCTATACAGCATCGTCGACTCAACCTCTTGAACTTCATTCACGTCCTCCAAGTGGAAGCATAGTGCCACACTCCTGGTCTCAATAAAGCCAATCCTGCCGATGCGGTATTGGAAGTACTAGTATGGCGCATGGGCATCTGGCATCCATATTGCATCACCTGGCATGAGGATATATAGGGGTTACGAAGGATGGAAGTATCATACGAAGCGAGCTAGCTGGGATATGGGTCGCAAAATAAGGGTGATGGAAGAGAACAGTAAAGGACATGCATCAACATACACGAAGCGAGTCAAATAGGAATGCATATCGTATACCACGAGCGAAATCACCCACGCTAAGACGCGCGAATCAAAGAGAAACCAGCAAGTTTCTCCTAGTCTCCGTGAATCGGTGCAATGCTTCATCGTCCACGTTAGAGCTATTGAGAATGGCCAGACTCCTCAGAAAAGGCCATAAAGCCCTGCCAGTCGTCCACATTCGCACCTCCAGCTCCTCCAGAAATTCCTCGCTGAGAAATTGGCTTCTCTCGATGATGAGCTCTCTGCCATCCCATTCCGCGAGTGCTTCCTCCAATAACCTCCACTTCGTCCCACCTTGAATGCTACATAGGGTGAGGCTCTTGCACCGAGGAATAAATTCGATTGGGTAGCAAGACTTAAGGGTGAGGTTCGTTGGTTGGAAGTGGCGAAGGAGAAATGTGAGTGAGTGATCGTGGGTTCGCATCACGGTGAGGGTATGAATACGAATTGGCCAGAGGTTGGAGGGTATGTCGCGTTGTCCATGGGTGTACGAGATGGTAAAGCCATCGACGTACAAGTTACGCAAGCTCGACATGAACCAGATATGGTCGAAGAAGCGGTCAATGAGAGCAGGATTGCAGAACATGAGGGAGCAAGAGGCCAAATCGGTGATTGAGAAGGAATTGACGTTTGACAAGGAGCCATGGAGAGTGGTGACAAGCACATCCTGTTCCAAACCCCGTAGTAGCACCTCTCCGGGGACTTTTCCACTGACAAACGGGTGCTCGGTGTCCTGCTCAACGATAGTCCATTCGCAGCCATCCATTGCAAAGCTTGTCAAGAGAGGACGTCAGCGCTACAGCAGATAGACGTCAGATTCGGAGCCCCGACGCGTAGAAACCGCTGTGCTCACACTATCACAGTCTGTATGCAGAATCTGGATGAGGGGGCTGATACGACAGCTTGACGAAGGTCGGACAAGCGTAGAGGGAAGGGGAAGAGTCAGGGTGCACCCACATCTGAAAGTAGAGTTATATAAGGAGTGAGCACGATGCAGCCCAATTTCGCAAAATCCTGTTCCAAGATCCGAATTGGAAACCTGCCTTCATTGCCTTGTCAATCTTGCTATTCTACGAGACTGATAAGGCCTGGAGGTGTGTGAATTTGCAATGCTCCAATCCCGCTTTCCACTTCGCACGACTCATTTGCCTTCATACTCAAGGTATCCCTGTTCCCTGGTGTGGTGTAAGCCTTATGGCAGGTTTTAGTACCCAAAATACTGCGCGGTTCGGAGGACAGGAGTTACAGAATTCCACGGATACTGGACCATCGTATCAACTATTTCCTCAAAGGAGTTCTCGGCGACCATTTCCAATTCTCGGGAAGCCTCGTGGAAAAGGCGCTCTTAGCTATCACCCTCGAATAGCTTACGTTCAAGAGAAGTGACGTCGAACCAAGCCTTCGGGCCCATGCAGGTGAAGACCTCGGGAAGTATACCAAAGTATACGGCGATGAGGAGAGCGGATCGGTTAGACGGGCGTCACAACTCTACCTGAATTCACCACTTCGAGCGGTTCAACCACGACCTTCTCACCGAAAGCGTGGCTCCTCATGCGATGCCGAGGGTAGGACGACAAGTCACTGGAGGCACCCTTAGGATACAGTGATACTCGTTGTCATCGGATGTTTGTCGCACGGAGGAAACGAAAGATCGGCGTGAACTTGCCGCTTGCGAGGACAAAGCCCGGTAGCATGCCTTGTATCCACGGGCAACATGGCATTCAACACACCGATAACACGGTAGGTACAGAGATAGAGAGGCAGCAGAAAACTGAGAGACAGAAGATAGCGCCCAATGCTTTAAGCAGGTGGTGTTGGTGAGGCGCCGATCGTTGTCGATGGCGCTCCGCAGTTCGGTACCATCGTCGCAGGCTCAGGCCCAGATTGCTCAGGGTTGCATCCTGGAAGTGCGGATAGGTCTTATTTTGGAGATCTCTCGGTTAGTAACTTGCTCCAACAACACGAGATCAAAGTGCACTCACATTCGCCCTCGACCTTCTCGGGAACAAGCGGAGGTAATGTACAGCTATTCATTTCTTCGTCCGTCAAGAGCGTAAGTTCCTTGCACAGATCAGGGTGACCAAATTCATCCTTGCAGTTGTCCATCGCACGTTGCAGGGAGTCCCCCTCCCACCCGAAGACGTAATCGCCGTGTTGACCAAATCCAGTTCTGCGAATCCCATCTTCGGTCAATCACACGGAAATGAATCTGAGTTGAAAGAGAGTTCAGCCACTTACGGATCTCCCATACTCATGATAAGGGGCTGCCTCCCATCCGTAGGCCAGTCGTCCTTGAAGACAGCCGTATTCCATGCGACTTCGTACAGAACAGTGGGGACTTTGACAGGATGGCTCGCGGGGCAGGGCCCTTGGTGCCAGATTACGCCATAACGAGCGTCGACAGGTCCCGTCGGATAAGCCATGTGCCTCTAGAGAGTGGAGATAGGGCGTTAGGCGGCTTTCCAGTGACGATTGAGCCCTGATAGTACGTACGAAGTGGTCGGGAGAATCGAGGTTCTTCCCGTCCCAGCATCTTCAAGTCGGATTCGGTCAGCTGCTGAAACCAAATCAGGAAAGGAACAGGCAAGAAGACGCACGACGGGAAGAAAATGTTTGAGCGTATTCCGCCCGGACAGAACGTCTTCGGAAGTCCGACGCTATCCCAACGGCCAATACCGGGCGCGTGGTGATTAGACTCTCCCAGCCACTCGTCGTCCTCCCAGCATCTGAAGGTGATGGCATGCGAGAAGACGTCATTCAAATCACGGTCGCCCTTGACTCTAATCATGGGGTTCCCGGTGATCATCCTGAAGCCCTAAACACAGATGACCTTAGTTTCTTGCTTCCGCTTCGACGATCTGGGCAGCCGAACTCACCTTCGCGAACGCCGTGACTTTCTGGAACGGCGGATATCCGGCGATGTAGTAAACGGTATGCCCACCGTTCGTGTTTCCAACAACATGGTTAGGTTTTTGAGGGACCTTAACTCCCGGAAATGTAAGTCGGCAAGACATCAAGGGACGAAGGTTGACTCACCCGGATATAGCTCCCGTTCGAGTGCTTGAAATATAGGATTGCCGTCCAGTAGTTAGACTTGTCCTCCTTGAATCGGCAGGTCGTGCAGGTCGCGGTTTCAGAGTAGTCGTCCCGAGGATCCATGCTGAGGTTGAAACTGAGATAATGGTGACGATCAGCGTTTGCGTCGATAACCGAAGGAACAGAGAACAACAACGGACGCATTCTAGAAGAATACACGCTCGCTCAGTATCGCTGGACGTGGACAGTGGGAGTTATCGTACACCACCTATGATCTGGTGAACATGGGGAGCGACTTGTCCTGGCGTTACAAGCCTAGATATTGTCAGCAGTTGTGATACCAAGGGTGTTATCAAGCAGGGGCGTACGGGTCAAAACGCTCAGTTACCAACTGAGAACAACCAAAGCGAATCGTCGCTGAGGCATAACGGGTAAGCCAGACTATAGCGACCAGCAGTCCATGGGACAGCATCATTAACCGTAGCCTAGAGGTAGGTAAGACCGAAAGAAGCAGATTGAGCAGACGACGCACCTAAATATCAAGAGAGACGCCGAAGTACTACCCTACGGGGGCACCGAAGTCGACGATAGGTAGGACGAAGAACGTCCAATGAGCGGTACTCCGAAAGAGAAGACATGAGTCGAAGTTGCTTGGCTGTAAGGTTTCCCCGGAGAGCGCAGATGATTCTCTTTCCGTGGCAAATATAAGGCACCGAAGAAGTATCTAAAGCGTCGGAACGTCTTAAGCTTGCTTCTGTGCGTGAAATAGGACGCTTCTTACCGAGAAGCTCGGGGAGCAAGGGCGTATGGCTTAGAGGTGAGCGCCCTGGAAGAGCAAGGTTTCCTTGAAAGAATCCTGGTGCAAGGACCGTTGACGGCGCCGAAAGACTGTGAGCTTTGCGCCGCGGCTGTATTAGCATCTCCAGAGGGGTAGCACCGCCAGACCGCTGTAGCCACAGAAGCGCATTTCGACACAATTGCAATGTGGAATGAGTACGTTCAACCGACAGAGGTGGGTTGAGCCGTCGCCCATTCGTCATTCCTGGAACTGTCGAAGTGTCGCAGGCAACAGCAAGTTCCAACAGAATTCGACCGAGCGAGTACACATTCTTCGAGCGCAATCACTGCAAGAGGACCATGGTTTTTGAGGTCGTGGCGGGAGGAAGAGGGAAGTAGGGCTTGTGACGCGGCTGTCGTCATACGAGGCTGTTAGCCCTTGGACCTAACAGTGACAAAGCGCTTTCAACAAGCCTGGTGGGACGTGTAATAGCTCACAAATTATCGTTCATCAACGCGTTGTGAGTGCATAAATGCATGCTACTGGAATACAACTATAAGTTACGATAAGGATAAACGAATGTACATAAACTAAACGTTGAAGCAACAACGGAGGCGGGATTACTACGCGATTCAATGCGAGGGGGACCACACCTATAGTACTAGAGATCCGCTTAAGCAGACCTTAAGAACACATCTGAGCCTAGCATATGTCAGTCTAAGTGAAACGCGGGGGAGAACGCTAGAGGTGTAATTTAATCAGGTCCGCGGCGCGCTCAGAAAGAATATAAATCGCAGCCATGGAGTGACCAGTTGGAACGAAGGGCTGTGATAAAACGTCGTCAGCCTATTGTGTACGCCATCCAGGAAGAATTGACTTACGACGACGGATCCGTCCACGATCCTGAGGCCCTTCACTCCCTTAACCTTCAAATTCGGGTCAACAACTCCATCTCTCGCACCCCTCTTACTCATCGCACAAGTCCCAACCGCGTGCATCGTACTCGTCGCAACGCTCTGGGTGAACGCAACCCAATCTGCTTCAGGCATAGAATCCGGATCGGGACCGATAGGCGCTGCGGGAGTGGTGGTGTAGTTCGCCCAGACCGGGTGCGAGTAGAATCGCTTCATCGCTCGAACACCTTCCTTGAGAGCGGCGATGTCGAATGGGTGGCTGAGGAAAGCGAGGTCGATGAGAGGCTTATCGAAGGGGTTGGAGGAAGCGATCTTGACGGTTCCGTGGGACTTGGGTGTGAGTAAAACCGCGGCTCCTCCGAAGGTTTGGCCTGGGATGTTAGACTAGAAGAATAGCAATTAGGAACACCGAGATATGTGATAATCAACGAACGACGTACGAGGAAGAAGAGCTCGATATGTGGTGCGTTCGAGCCAGAGCTGGGGTCCCCGTGAGCCTTGATAGCAGCAGAGTTCTTCGGGAGTCGATGCCAAAGAACGGTATGGCCGACGGCTTCGGTGAGAGGGCCAGTTTTGTTGGTGTTCCATTGGCGGAGGGCTTGGTCGCGGTCGACACTGCACACCAACAAGTGTCAAACCTGAAGCATCTAACGACGGCAATTGCGATACTCACGGAGCGGGGTCAGGACGCGTCGTCGTCCCGAACGCGACAGTCGAGACGTGGTCTTGGAGGTTCTTGCCCACGTCCTTCAGCTCATGAACGACTGGGATACCAAGCGGCTTCAAGTCTGCGCTATCACCGATACCGGAGTTGAGGAGGATCTGAGGAGTGCTGATAGCTCCGCCCGAAAGGATGACTTCTTGCATCGCAGTGAGAGTCTTCCTTGGTCCTCCAGGAGTCCCGATCTCGACCGTACGGAAGTCTTTGTTGGAAGCCCTGCCGACGGGAAGAACGCGGGTGACTAGGGTGTTGACGACGATTGAGAGGTTGGGGCGTTTTCGGATGGAAGGAGTGAGATAGGCTTGAGATGCGCTAGAACGAGCACCGCCGCCGTTGAGGCTCTGCGTCCAGGCTATCAGAGAGAAGACATGTCAGTTGCTTCTCGAAAGTGAAGTCGAAGGTGAATGAGGGTTATCGACGATGACTAAAGGAACGTGGATAGCGGGAGGGATGAAAGGGATGAAGGTGGGCTGGAGGCGAGCCAAGATGAAATGAAAAGAGACTTACTGAGGCCTAATGGCTTCCCACTGTTCAGATCCAAGTTGAAATCAAATTCGCTCTTTGGGTCCTTCGCAGTAGCCATGCAGAGGTTATCGAACTCAGTAGGTGGGCTCCACGGAAGAGCGACTTTTGAATAGCCGCTGTAGCCGTGGACGAGAGGGTTGTATTGACCTTTGATATCGCGACCGCCAACAGCACCGGAGAACCTTTCGTGCTATTGGTCGGATACATATGCTCAGCGAGATGTAGGAAGAGAGAAGAATAGAACATACCTTGAGAGCGTAGGGCCATAGAAGATTCCACGACCAACCGATGTCGCCAGTCACCTTGGCCCAACGATCGTAGTCTTCACCGGCACCTCGGGTGTAGACCATACCGTCTGAGCATCCTCGTTAGCACTCGGTTTTGGAGCGAATATGATACGGTACGCACTGACGGACGTGCTCCCTCCGAGTACGAAACCACGGTCGTAATCGATCGAGCGTCCGCCGAGACCAGGTTGAGGAGTCGTCGTAAAGTTCCAGTGGAACCGCTTGGAGATGTTGGCGGGGTAGTTTCCGGGGATTGCAAGTTCGAGCTCGCCGTCGTCACTGCGATACGAAAGGCGTTAGGATTGTGTGGGACTGAGGAGAAAACGTGGAGATCTACGCACTCGGGGCCGGCTTCAATGAGGAGGACGCTGGTGAAGAGGTTCTCTGAGAGTCTGTTAGCGACGACCGAGCCCCCGATTCCACCTAAGTGAGCGCCCATGAGTACGAAAATCGCGAAGGAAGCCTGAATGGGATGTACCTCCAACGACGATGTAGTCATACTGCTTGTTCTTGGGCAGTGCATCGAAGCTCTGGTACACAGTCGCATTCGCAACGTGTACCGTAAGGACAAGGAATGATAAGAGAGCGGCGAAGGTCGACTTCATGGGTGAAAAGGAAGAGGGGGGTGAACGAGTGTAAGGGGACGACGAAGGAAGTCGAATGAGTACACACCTTGGGCGATCCACCTTATATCTCGACCCTTGGATACGATGGTCGCTCCACCCTTCGGCGCCCTGATGACCGTCCACATCCCCCAATCGTCGTGGACCTTGTTCGTTCACACCGGCGCGTAGGCGAAGACCTCTTGTCTTGGGGATAAACTGGCGCCGCAGACACAATATCAACGAAAAAAGCGAAATAGGCTGTCAACAGGCATGTGGGCTTGATGATACTCTCACGAGGACGAGCAATCTTACGTTGGGACCTAGAGAAAAAGAGAGCTGAATCAGAACAGTAACAGCATGGTGAGGGCGTGAATCAATGAATTCTCAACACACTGTGGAGATAGAGAGGAGGTCCGAGAGATCATGGGGACGACCTGCAGAGAAATCAGCGTTCGGAGGCAAAGGGACGGTGGAGACTCTGGAGAGGAACGAACGGTACGAAACCATCAAGGCCCTGTTTCATTAAGCCTGCCCCATCGTCTTGAAGCCGACTCTCGGTCCTTGGATCCATTACAGTAGCGTGAAAACGTCGTTGTCGGATGTTTGGGACCTTCGGGATGAGGACGAGAGCGTTGCTGAGGACTGTGGGATCCTCTCATTGATAGAATCAGCAGGATGTGTCGTGCGAGTTCTCATGTGCCGGGTGCATTGCTCGGAGAGTTGAGAAGTTCGCCTGAGTTGATCCAGCGGGCAGTCAGCAACGTTCGGAGAGCGCAAACCTTCTCGCTCTCGCTGGTAGGGAGGGGATCGCTGCTGGGTGCTGGGTGTGGTTGAAGAGCGGGGAGCGCCCATGACGCGAGGCCAACACACTGCCTCAAGGATCAGGAGCGGGCCGAGCAACTTTATCTTATCAGACCTCGGCGCTTATTCGTCGCGTTGGCTTTGGCTTGGCGCATGTACTGCCTTCGTCCGCGTATGCCCTGGAGTAGGCAGATGCTCTTGTCGTGAACATCTTCGGGAAGAGGTTTAGATAGCAACCCTCCGCCTGAGTCATGGTAGACGGGCACACGAAAAGTGATCTCCTCTGCTCGACCACGATCGTTTCAACCCGCCTTCTTCCCACTCGATTCGCCACAAACCCAGTGCTGTACCTGGGCATGATGGCTGTGAGAGTACAGCTTCCCGGTTAGACTTCAAATTTGCGGCACACGGACTGCGACCTATAGCCTCCCTCTTCACAGAGCCCTGAAGATGGCTCACAGGTCGCACAGTTCTGAACGTGAACCACTCTCCCTGTGCCCGCGTCCAAGTGAACGAAATGGGGAGGGAACGTCCGTACCAGCCAAAATCAAAGGAAATTAATCCAGCTGCCTTTTGCTGTGTGCGGAGACATCATCATCGCCGAGTACAACAGGAAAATCAAGGTGCTCTTGTTTCATCTTCGGTTTCGGATTGAGCGCACTGGCATGCGAAATCCCTCCCCACCGCCATGTCGTCGAAACCGGAGACTTCGGTGTGTTTGACCCAGCACTCATCAATCTCTCAAAGTAGGGCAGCGTATAACTAGAAGTCGATCCAACGGAGAATCTAAGACATCACCACCTGAACATCACCCTCGCGCATCCAACGACCTCCTGAGAGTGTTTACGGCTCGTCGAATACCGAGCTCCCCCAGACAATTGGACTTGTAAATGCAGAGAAAGGTGCTTGTCGTTCCCCTTCGTTTTTCGGAATGACTGCGCTGACACCGTTGGCAGACCAAAACTCCGGAGATCTATACGTTCGCATTCCCTTGGCTGGGAGCGTCCCTCGTCGGGCTCATAGTGACGCCACTATACCTCTCCTTTTTTGTGGATACCAGGACGACGAAATCTCCCTTGCTCCTCCCAATATTGCTTGTACGGCGATTCCTGGGTGAAGGCGGAGTTGAGACTGTATTCTATCTCAACTTGGTTGCTCACATCCTGGAGTCTTTGTACATGCTTTCGCTATGCTTGAAGCACTCCACTCCAGTTTTTGTTGGGGTACGTACGATTCGTGGTTTCTCTTACAGAGAACGGGACCTGACACAGCGAAAGGTTCAATACGTCCTCTCGACCTTGTACTTCGGCCTCCCAATCTGGGTTTCTCTGTGTGCTAGGATTCACTCATCACAAACTAGTTTGATAGTCAAATCGAATTGAGATACTAAATGTACGGTATCGCGACGGTAAATCAATAGCACGCGCTTCCAAATCGGACCTCGTTAGTTAGCTGTGTATCCGATGATTCGATAGTCGTGCTGTAGGTGGCGCGGTTACACACCCCGCCTCACCAGACCCATGTCGTACATCCCGTTGGTCCGGTCATTCCGTCGTCCACCCTACAATATTGCAATCGAATTTGTTATGGCATCCATGCGCTAATTCCACTCCGAATTCCTCTTTCTGTCTGGAAGTCGATCATGATGTCCTTGGACTTTGGTCAGACTTCTGTGACGGCTGACTCTCGTTGTCGCGCTGAATCTTTCTTACTTTTAGGGTCATGTCCCCAAAGCCATTACTCCCTGGGCACCTTGACGGTAGAATTACATCGCCGATGGCGGGTTTAATTCACTCAAATGCCAGATGTCCTACTCTAGGTCAAATGAGGTGTCCCGCGGACAGCGCTCGAGAGTCACATCGCCCTGAATGTGGCGTCTGTTGGGATACGGAGCTCCTATCTAACCCTTCGAAGTGGATGCAGGGGTATGGCACGAAATATGAGCTCACCATTCCGAATATTCGTGGCGCGGAGAATGGTGAAGAGCATTCAGCGCCGCCAAGTACCTCCCGTGAAACCCGTCTATTTCAACTGCACTCCGAAATCACGACATCGGTATCCTACCCCGTTGCTCTCCCCTGGCCTTGACCATGGCTCATACGACACCTCCCATTGATCAGACTCGTATGAACTCGGGCCGCTACATCGTCTTGTTCAAGGAGGAAGCCAACCAAGCAACTGTTCTTGATGGGATTGTCAATGCGAATGGGCTGCAGAAGGAGACCATGATTACGCACCAGTGGGAAGACTTGAACGGGTTTGCAGGTCCGTCAAACCGCTCTTAGCGTCTTTCGAACGTGTCTGACTGAGATGTCTCAAGGCGACTTCGACAGCCGCACTTTGGAAGTGCTTCATGGCATACCTGAAGTTGCGTGCCTAGCTGAGGATGGGCTCGCCCGCACTGCAGCTATCAGGTCCGTCTAATCCTAGCTCCGTGAGTTCCCGTGTTAAGGTCTCGTTGCCAGCACTGAGCAACCTTGGGGAGTTGGTCGTATCAGCTCCGAGAAGCGTTTGGATTCGCAAAGTGCAAGGTACGCCACTGTGTTGCTCATGCGATTTCGATTGTTCGACCGAGTTCGATCTGAAGCAAACTAATTCACACCTACGAGTACGATGATCGCGCTGGTCAGGGTGTCGATATCTACGTTCTCGGTGCGTAGTCGCACTTCTGTCAATGTGCTCCATTTACTAACACTCTCCTCAGGAACTGGTGTTAGAGTCAGCCACGTACGTTCGATGAATTGAGCTCCCTACCCCTGCGATCTTTATTCACTAGTAACTTTGGTGTTCCACCAATATAGGAAGAATTCGCCCGTCGTGCTGCTTGGGCAGGGGTATTCGGCGGACACGAGTACGATCCTTCTGTTGTCGAACTTTTCCTTTGAGTGACATCTGATCGCGGTGTAGGCAAGCGGATGGGAATGGTCACGGAACTCATGTCGCGTAAGTCCACCTGAGGATCGAAGACTCTGCGAGAAATGCTTGCTTACCAATTCGCACAGTGCGACCGCTGCTGGCACGAAGTATGGTGTTGCGAAGTCGGCTAACATCCTAGCGATCAAAGTCCTGAGCGATCAGGGGAGCGGGAGTACGTCCGACGTGCAAGTATCCCACTTCCTGAAGATTCGGCGTTCCGTTCTGACCACTTCGGACTGCAGCCTTGGGGGAATGGATCTTGTGTTTAGGATGCACAAGGCATCTGGAAGGCCAAGCGTTTTGTGTATGCCTCTCGACGGTCCCCCGAACACCGCCATGGATCTCGTCTCTCGCAAAGTGCGTACATCCGCTTTCAGGAATGATTATCATGGAGATCTCACTGACCTTTCTTCAATTTTCATAGTTGGCTCAGAACGGTATCCATGTCGTTGTCCCTGCCGGGAACGAAGGAAATGACGTACGAAATACCTCTCCTGCTCGAGTTTCGGAAATCATTACGGTCGGCGCGAGCACGATTTTCGACGAGCGTGCTTACTTCTCTAACTATGGGAGTGCAGTCGATCTCTTTGCGCCAGGCGTCGACATCACTAGCGCTTGGGCCGATAGCGATACGGTGCGTCTAGCCAACTTCTTGGTATTGAGTACTTCGTTCTATATTCGAGCTTCTTGCGAACAGGCCACTAAGACGATTAGCGGAACCTCCATGGTATGTCTGGCGGTTTACAAGGCGATGATTTACTCACAGTACTTTTCAAATTCCAGGCAGCCCCTCACGTAGCTGGGCTTGTTGCGTATCTCATCTCCGTATACGGCGACGCTCACCATTTCCTGATTTCCCATGCGGTCAAGAGCATTGCATCCAAAGGCGTCCTCAATCCTCTCACTTTGCGTACGTCGACTCTCGATGGTCTTCACCTGCTTGGGGGTCTCGTGCCCTAATTTTAGCCTATCCACAGCGGCGAGTACACCAAATCGGCTCATCAGCAACGGGTTCAGCATTTGACTCAAGTATCTCCAGAGGCGGGTACAAACACGGAATGGGAATCCGAACGGTTGGGCTACGATCTAGTCTCACTAGCTTATATGCAATACTTCACAGATCATTGAACTGAAATTCACCCCATTATGTCTGTTGGACGCAAATCGAGTGCCCAACAGGTGTTTCAACGCAAGTGAACCTCGAGATTTGGGCCCTCGTGGAGCTAAGAGCGCCTAGACCAAGGCAGGCAAGTACGGCGAAGTGGGATGGCCCCTATTTGACATCGTGGGAGTTGCGCTCGGCGCAAAATCGGCATCACAGCTGGAAGTCGAGCCACGCCAAATCCGCCTCTCCTCCTAACCGTCATCTTGGACCATGTCGCGTAACTAACTGTTCCGCCGCACCTTGCATTGCTTGCCTCTTTTCTTTGGTGCACTCTAACTTTCTTGGGTCGCGTCGGCTTCATCGTTGGCGATGCATGAACTCGAATGCACGGTGGCCCCCTCCGAGAACCGTACGACGACCTTGGAAACTACAACTGGTTATCCGCGAGCTACAGAGATCGGGAACGTGGAGCCCTTATAGTTACCTTCAGGTGCTGCGAAGTGTTTGGGATAGTTTCGAGGGAGACTCGGTAGCGACACTTTGTGAGTTGCGTTCTTCACTTCTTTGCAACTGTCTCGCCATCCCGCTTCCGCTCATTGCATCACACTGGATATCCTCGTGCTCCCAAATTATCCCCTCCCTCGATGGACTTCGAACGCGTATTGCTCTATCTTTCTCTATACTTCAGTACCGCAATATTGTCTCGCAATTTGGAAACTCAGAAAACTGACCTATTGTCCATCCAGTACACTCCCCACCTCCTCACCTTCCATTTCCTTACGGAGCGCATCCGATACGTGGGCGGGATGCTCACCGGACGGACTGTGTAATCTCTACTCCTCCATCCTGATGCGGCTTTTTAAACGCTACCGTACGCCGAACCTAGAGAGCAGCGGGCCTTTCTATGTCACGTCGCTCTATGGTCTGGGAATATGAATCTATCGTTCAGCCCAGACACTGCGGATATCTTCATACCTGACTCCTGCGAAATGCGAGCCGTTTATTTGAAAAGGGCGATCCGAGGTCGACCTTATGGCACTCCCGGAGGAACGAGCGCGGTCTGACACGCAATGCATTCGGTTCTCGAAGGACAAGGATGCGGCTCGCGTCCTACTCGGATTGGGTCGGATCATACAAGCGGAGTGCTCTTTTCAGACGTTGACGTTCCTTGGCTCAGGCAGCGGTGGGGTCTTTCAACCGATGACAGCGCAAACGATCAATCTTCCGCTAGGAAATCCCGATTCTTTGGCTCTTAGTTCGTCCTTTTCTTCTTCTACATTCCAGAGCGTAACCCCCCTTGGTTATCTTATCTGTTCTGGTGCCTATGTCTTCCCTTTGCCACCGGCGTTGCTTTCTTCCGATAAATGCATCTGTGCATACTGGGCGATAGTGCCAGGTTTACAATCACAATCTCTGACCCCGTCGTTCACGCTACCCAGAGGCAGGTCTATTCATTGGCGCTCATCCCCAGTGACCGCCCGCGCCTCACAACATCACATGCTTCCAATCCTTCGCCACCGGAATCACTGTGCTTGAATCACCTCACGCAAAGGAATCGCATCTGATGATCGGCGGGGAGCGCTCAAGGTCAGCTGCGCCCCTCGTTTAATTCATTTATCTCGCCCATTCTATAGACTACTGGCCGTCCGTGTACCCTCCAAGACAAGAGAATAGAAGCTATCCATTCCCACATTCTGTCTACAGCAAAAATAGGCGAAGCACCCCCGGGGAATGCGCTCTTTGGATGCTGTGGGACTGTGGCTGACGCCGCTGAATACCTCTACTGCGTGCGATCCTGTCTAGACTAGTGACGCGCTCTGCTGGTGTTATCGCGTATTTAATGGCTTGAACGGTCTTATGAAGGATCATACAACCCACTCAAAGATGGCTGACGCTCAAACCCCCGTCTTCGTCGAATCCTTCGAAGGCGAGAAGACTGGCCGCCACATTGTCCTACTCAAAGAGGACACCATCCAAGGGAGCGTTCTCGGCGAAATCTCCAACATCAACCGCTTTGGATCTGATATCGAGGTCACCCACCAATGGGACCTAATCAACGGTTTCGCAGGTAAAGCGAACTCGTCACTCATCCCAATGGCGATCGCTTACACTCTCCAACACAGGTCGCTTCGATAGTGCTACCTTGGCTGCCTTGAAGGCTGCTCCAGGAGTGACATCCATTGTCGAGGATGGTATCGTTCACGCTCTGGTTTCCACGTAGGTCCGCTCCATCGAGTTTAGCGCATCATGACATACTGAAAGTCCTCCGCCAGCACTGGTGAACCGTGGGGCCTCGCACGCATTAGCTCCGAGCGACGCCTTGGAGGCCCAGAGAAGTACGTCGGTATTTTCCTCGGATATGCACTGCTTTTGACTAGCCAACTTCATTGAGTGCACTGACCTACACTTATACCTACGACGACAAAGCGGGAAATGGTGTCGACATCTATATCGTTGGTAGGCAGTGTCTCTCATTAAGCCCGACTTCAGCGTACTCATTCTCTCGTCAGATACTGGCGTCCGCATCACTCATGTGCGTCCCATCGACGCTCTACCCGTCCCAAAGCTATCCTCTTACTCGATAGACTCAACAACACAGGAAGACTTCGGTGGTCGTGCTACTGGGTATGTCTCTTCTCTGCCTGCGCCTGTCCGTCCACTGGACCATTCACCTTTGTGCGCAGGGACCTCGACGGAAATGGTCACGGAACTCACTGCGCGTACGTACCGAATGCCTGCAAATGGTTGAATTCGGTTGGACTCAAACATGCTTGCTCTCTCCAGAGCTATAGCGGCCGGAACAAAGTTCGGTGTCGCGAAACTCGCGAGTATTCGTTCCATCAAAGTCTTGCAGGACAATGGTTCTGGGTCTATCGCTGATATGTAGGTGTTCTTCTATATTCGGTCCCCTGACCGTGCGCCTTCTGACATGTTGAGTTTGTAGTATTAGCGGTTTGAACCGAGCGCTCACACAATCCAAGGCTTCTGGCCGACCTAGCGTCGTTTCCCTCTCCCTTGGAGGCGCTCCGAACTCAGCTCTGGATACCGCTGTTCGCGCTGTGCGTGCTCCAGCTCTCTGTGCGATGTCTCCAGAAAGCTCAGCTGACGGCGACTTTAAACAGCTTGTTGCAGCAGGAATTCACGTAGTAGCTGCTGCAGGGGGCAGTAACAGCAGTTCCGAGACCTCTCCGGCGCGCGTCGCGGAAGCCGTCACTGTAGGGGCGAGCACTATCCTGGACGAACGCGCCGACTCCTCCAACTTTGGACCCTTAATCGATGTTTTTGCCCCGGGCAGGACCATCACCAGCGCATGGCACACTAGCGATACCGTCAGTTCCTTGAACTCCCTCATTCCTGTTTGAACTACTGACGACACTGCGTGACTCCAATAGGCGACTGCGATTCTAAGCGGGACGTCTATGGTGAGTAATCCCTCGGTCATACCTCCCAGAACCGTCCGTCTGATCTCGTTACATGTTTTTAGGCTGCTGCGCACGTTTCAGGCCTTTTGGCGTACCTCATTTCCGTCCACGGAAACGCCTCTCCCTTTTCTCTTTCGCACGCCTTGAAGGATATCGCTTTCAAAGGCGCTCTCAACCCTCTTACCCTGCGTGAGTTTGTCCAGTCTTGGCAACCTGCTTGGAGACGTCACGCGCTCATTCAGCTTCTCCCTCGTCCTCAATGAACAGCTGCGGGAACCGCTAACCTTCTCATTAGCAACATTGCCACCACCTAGTTCGTTTCGCTTCTCTCTAAACTCTCCTTATATGATGGTCTTATTATATGTAATCTGTACATGAATACCCACTGTCTAGTTTACCTGTTGTTCTTGCGAGTGTAGGTTGATCGGAACTCTGAAGGGGACTCCCTCGCCACTAAGAACCATAGCCCATCCAATATAAGAGACTCGGGATACTTGCCTACTGCCCAATGCCGAGCTACTGCGAAACGGTCTGCGTCAGACAGGGTATAGGGGAACCGCAGAAATGTCGAACCAGCTCCTCACACGCGTAGCGAGAACTCCCAGTTGCAACCCGGCGTTTCTGCCTCATACTAGGTCTTGCGGCTACGGTTGCGGCTGCGGTAGAATTTAATCTTACTTCATTGAAGCAACGTGGGTCCTCCATATACGCATGAACGAGTGGTATACGCAGCATTACCATTCGTGCGCCACTTCCTTAATCATGACGCTGGACCAGGGTTGAAATGGGTTGCTGTATTCGTAACAGGACGCCGATATCATTGGAACGGAGCGCTCTTCTCGATAATATCAAGGACTACTCATTATAGATATCTCAGGATTCAGCCACAATTCTGACCGCTCGCCGATCGTTTTCGTCTCTTAATGAATTAGGCGCCCAAGTAGAACTCACGTCATATCCTAAGTTCCCGGCGTTCGTCAATGGTCCAGAGCCCTTGTGCGATGGATGCAATCAGGAGCGGGGAGCGCTCAAGTGTATTCAGTTGGCACGTATTCCAAGATTTGTGGCATTTCATCTAAGCTGCATTGTGTTGAGAATGCTGACTTTCAGTCCTCTCGGAGAGCTGGGCATCTTCTCGGACGTCTCAACTCCAGAGCAGTCTGAGTCAAGAGGGCAGTCCGTCGACTATCTAGAATATTCAGTCGGGTAACGCGGTCTAAGAACCACTGGAGAGGGGAACAATATGAAGTGCGCCTGGTCAACTCGACGAGTACGACACGTGAGTATTCCTTCACATACTTAAGGGGACGGTATCCCTCGAACTACCCCACCACCAAACCCACTCTTCTACCCAAAGCAACATGTCTACTACCACTACCTCTCCTGAGCAAAGCCCCTTTGTCGCCGTGGATACTGTCCAAGGCGAGAAAACGGGTCGCTACATCGTCATGCTCAAGGAGGGCGCTGCTCAGGCCGATGTACTCAGTTCTATCTCGAGTGTCAGGGGACTCCAACCTGATGCTGGGGTGACCCACGAGTACGACGCCATAAACGGCTTTGCTGGTCAGTCATTAACACAATTTCTGGTGTACCAGAGCACTAAAAACGTGTCTACAGGCAATTTCGATGGTGAGACTCTGGCCGCACTCCAGAGGCAACCTGGAGTGGCGTCCATCGTCGAGGACTCAATCGTCCATACCACTACTGTCACGTACGGGGAACCTCTATTAATTTTACATCATGCTGAGGGACCACGATCAGCACTGGTGAACCTTGGGGCTTAGCCCGTATCAGTTCTGAGAGGCGTCTCACAGGCACTGAAAGGTAGCTTGTTCTCGTTCATGACTATTGCTAGTGGAACTCATGATGTGCATAAAGTGACCTGATCTACTCGTACAATTACAACGATCTTGCCGGCGTTGGAGTTGACATCTACATCGTTGTTATGGAATTTTCAGAGCCTGGGCAAACTCCCCTTTCTGACGCATGACGCAGACACCGGTATTCGCGTTACTCATGTACGCCTTCCTTGGAACCTATACTGTATCCCAATTTTGGCTGACATCCCCGCGAATGATACAGCAAGATTTCGGCGGTCGTGCTAGTTGGGCTGGAGCCGTTCCTCCCTATGCGTACGCCTCCATTTCTTCATCCGCGGTTCGTACTCCTCTAATCCTTGACCACAGGCAGGTCGATGGGAACGGTCACGGAACTCATTGCGCGTATGTCAACCCTATTTACTCAATCGTTTTAATTGGGTAGAGGCGGTGGCAGTCTCACTTCCTGCCTGCTCTGCCACAAGTGCCGCTATCCCCAAGGATCACCGAGGACGTTCACGCCAAATGCTGCATTCCATATCCGTCATATCTCCAGATTCGCCGCAGACTGTTCCCGAACAAGGGACCCGGCTGCGGTTATGTAATGGGGCACGACCTCTGTCGGGAAATCTGGGATCCATCGCAAGTGAATGCGAGACCAGAGGTTTGAGCTTTGCCGATGTCAAACAAGCAAACCGAAATTTCGTTCAGATATTCGACGCTGCAAAGGCGCATTGGAACTTTTCTAATTTTCTGAGAATTCCGCTTCGAAATACTCCGTCAGACTTGCCAGCGGTGATCAGGCATTATCAGAGTGGCCGTCAGGCCGACGTCAACGGGACCGCTGATAGGCCAGGTAAGGGATGGTAAGACTATATCTGGCTGTCCTAGCCCCAGTGATGAAGTGCGTGAGAATTGCGATCAAAGCAAAACAGCTGGAATTGATAGGGGGCAGCAGCCAAACCTGTCATTGCAGCTTGCACCAATAGTTGAAGCTTGGGGTTTGAAATGCAATGCATATGATTGATTATAAGACTATGCGACGTGACATGCTATGCTGGAACTGACACAACTACTAACGAACACCGGAACGACGTGGATGAACTTGCCGAATGAAGAGTCGAAAAGAGAACGAAGTAAACAGGTAATGAGGGGGTGCAGCGTGTAGAAGAGATGAGGATGAATAGCGTATGAAGGGACCGCGTGGTAACCACCAGTAAAGAACCGTGAATGTTCAACGGGGAAAACGGTGAAGCAGGATCGTTCCCGACGGCCTCAAGCAGATCTGACTACCACAAACCAAAGAAAACGGGGGAAGAGAGGGTTGGAATGGGAATGCTATGCATAATGGGAAGGGAAGAAGGATGCACGAACAGCACTCAACACAAATTGCAGAAAGGGAATCATACATCAACATCCAAAGGCATCCGACACATTGGACACGTCTTGCTCCTCACCAACCAACTTTGCAAGCACCTGTCATGAAAGGTGTGCTGGCAGAGCGACGTCAGCGCAGCCCTCTGCGCCTCCTTATACTGCGACAGGCAAACGCCACACCGGTCCACAGTCAACCCACACAAGCTCAGCTTGAGCTTCGTCTTTCCTTCCTTCGTCACCCTCCGTCGCAGGACTTCAATAGACCCTAGCAGGGAGATGTTGCCATTGCCATTGTCGGTACGACCCGTTGTATTGGTATGGCGAGGAGCCGGGGAGGTTGTTTGGGGCAGTGGCGGTGGGTAACCCCTCGATGGTGGTATTGGTGTAACAGTCGTCGTCATCGTCGACATCGGGTTTTGATGAGGTCTGGCTGCTGATGAGGTCGCTGACGCTGAGGTTCGGGGAGCCTGGCGAGCGCCATGAGATTCGGGATGGGAGGTGGTGCTGGATTGGGCGTGGTTGAGGTAGCTGTACGGAGGCGGGCTCCCAGTCCATGA
>JANDKE010000541.1:0-23488 GCA_027627275.1 Coprinellus aureogranulatus | reverse complement strand
GATCCCGAGCCCCTGTGCGGCTTCGATGAAGAGGGGGATGGTGGTTGGGGAGACGGCGTCGAGGATGTGAGTGTGGACGTAGAAGAGGACGCCGGAGGAGGAGCTGAGGATGAGGTCGCTGGGTCCGTGGTCGGTGTTTCCGGGGTGGAAGGTGCTGGAGACGGCGACGGTAATTTCGTTCGTGTTGGGGTCCGAGGCAGGTACAAAGCCTTACGGCGTGCTGGTCAGCCTGGGGCACCCAAGCATTTGAGGTCGAGGTGGGGTGCTAACCGTGCGTGGCGTTCATGTCGCGTCGATGTCTTGCGCCGATATCGTGTTCTGGTTTCCTGAAGCCTTGACCCAGGCCGATCGCATATTTGAGGCGGCCCCGGACGATTTCAGAACGGATAGTGGCCTCACCTCGAGCTTTTGAGAGGGGTATCAAACGATGGTATCTGGGAGGGCAAATCGCACTTTGCTATACACGAGGCCTTCACCTCAATCCTCTGCAGATACTAAATACCCGTGCCATGTCGTGCTTCCATGGGGTGATCCGATCATCTCCCTCCTCCTCCTCCCCTTTCAAAGTTTTTCTGAAGAGAGACAAAGCGGAGAGCATGGTGATAGCCAAGTGCATGCCGAAATTGTTTGGGACGTGTATGAAGTCGTGGACGAAGCAAGACAATTTTCTGAGCCTGAGGAAGGGCTACTACATCCGGAAGAGTTAGGCTGACGCTGGGATGACGATTTGGATGGACGGGCCCTGTCCAGCGGTTGCTTTGTCGGGCAGGGGCTTCTATACAAATCTCCACATAACTGCTTTCCCTTCCTTACGTTGCACCTGCTGTTATCAACGCTTGTAGAGGCCTCGTAAAATGGAAGACCGGGTAATAGGTTGTGGCGAGTCGCCAGCCAGCGTGGCACCCTTCAGTCCCTCCGCCGCATTCATTTCGAATGCATTCGGCAAAAGAGTTGCGGCAAGGTGAGCTTCCTTGTACCTGCAGCGAGGCATTTCCATTCAAACGCTGGGATCATAACATATGTTTAGCTCCACCATTCAATTCGGACTTACTTGAGGAATGGCTTCTATGAGGAACGCAGTTATCGTGGCGAAACGTTCACCCCTGGAGGTCTAGGCCGCGTTCAACCAATCGGGCTGGTCGTAGACGCTAAGTCCTAATTCAGGGACCCTAGAGAGGGCGAATCCAAGGTGCATTAGTGGATTCTTTTCATCATCGGCTCACCGGCCAAGAAGATGTGAATGTTGGTGAAATGAAAATGGTGCTGCAGCCGCGTGTCGACTTGACCTTCGCGAGCGGTTGCACTCATCCGTCGCCGTTCCTCGCATGTGCTGGGGTCTTGGTCGGTCTGCGAGGGTCATGAAGAACGATTGATACACATTGTCACAGGGATAATAATGGTTCGTGTATGCCAATCCCGTGTCAAAGAAAGTTCGAGTGGGGAGCCTGTATCATAATGCCGTGCGTGAGGATCGTGTATGCCGTCAAACATGGGATCTAGGGGTGTCACCGAGCGTTCGTTTACAAATTGTTCGTGTTTTTCTTTGTAGTTGGAAGAGGAAGAGAAAAAGACGTCGCCTTGCGAAGGCATATTTGAGTATCTGCGAGCGTGATAGATACTAGAGCAAGCAGCTGGAGAACGAGGATGAAAGAAATACATATCTCTGGCGTGTATATGAGATGAGATTCGTGGTCATTCTTTCGTTCGCGATAGTCAAATGGTGCACTGCGGATCGAATTTTGGGTCAGCGTGATGGTGCTATGGGCAACGATGCGACTGACCTTGACAGCAGCCCAAGAGACTAGAACGTCGTGAACGCGCTTATTGATCATTTGTCTGCATTCTGCGCAGTCCAGCTCCGCGGCCAATGGTTCAAAGACACCCTTGATGCTCTGGCTGGACAGGTCTGTCATGGTCCTTGTCAGAAGAAGCGCCGTAGGACGATTTTTGAAGACGATAAACGGCGCTGACCTGCGCGTATTTCCCATGCAAGGTAAGTAGAGCCCAACGCCCAGGCTCTCTTCACCTTCTTCTGGTCTTCGAAGGTGCACTTCTTGGTCGCGGCATGGATTCCGGGAGGCTGCAGAAGGACCCTCTTCGCGGCGTCTATGCGATTCATGTGGAGCAAGAATAGCCGTTTCAAGTAGGCTGGTCCCATTCGCATGGCGAGGATGTCGTCGACTTCGTTGAGCGGATATGCGAGCAAATGGGAGGACGCTTGCTGGGCGAGCTCGAAGATGTCGTGAAACGCAGCCGTGGCGTAAATAACCAAAGGGGTGAGGGCGGCGTGAGTGAGGAGGAGGTTGTAGAGATCGGTGTTGGGACGGACGAGGTCTCTCGGGACTAAGCCGTAGTTGGGGAGTTTGTCGAGAGCCTCAAGGAGCTCAGCGGTGGTGGGGGAGTGTTTTGAGACTATGGTGCCGTATATGGCGTGGAGAATGATATTGAGGATTCGGCCAGCCTCCGGGATGGGAATGATAGCACCTTCCACGCCGGGAATGGCGTACCTCAGGAAGGCTGGGAGAGCTGCTTGGGAAGCTTTATTCAAGTAGTCGGTGTGGACATAAAAATGGATGGCATCCGCCGAGCACAAGATCAGGTCACTCTCGAGGGTGAAACTCCCTGGGTGAAAGGAGGTTGAGACTGTCAGCATCTGCTCCTCGACCCCCTCTCCTGCATCGATCGTGTGGGTCATAACTTCGCCGGTTATAAGGCTCGGGCTAAGGTGCTCTTGATACAGCTAACAAGACCCATGACCAAATAGGGTTTGAAGAGTAGGCACCGACGGTGAAGAAATGGTATCCATTAGCTATAAAGGGGCGTACGGGACGAGCATGCTAACCAAGGGTGCTGGCGACTGAGCCAACCCCAGCAGAACCGGATACGCTGAATTATCAAGCCCGTCGGAGGACACGGGCGGCGTAGGGTAAAACCCCTGCGCCTGCTGGTACGCAGCCCAAGGCGTCTGCCTATCGTCGGGCAGCATCGTGAGACGGTGCTACTTGAGGAACTCTGGAGGAACTCGGGTCTTAACGAGGCGAAAATGCGCAGATATGCCGGAGAGGTCGGCGAGTCGATTAATAGAAACGCACTATCCTCCTCAAGGGAAAGAGGAGGATTTTTCCGTGGCTCAACGTGGTGGATGCAGTGGGGACGTTTTGCAATGAACTGTTCAGCACAGGTTTTCGATTGGGACGGGTGTTGTTGGGGAAGGTCAGAAAGGACGACTTCGAATGGCACATTACTTTATGTAGCATTTCGATCTGACTAATTTCCCCCACGCCTCTCCAAGTCTACTTAATCGGGTGATCATCGTCCTGCACCATGGCGGCCGGAGTTTCTTTGAAACAAAGGGGTAAGCGGCAGCAAGACGGTCGGTACGGCCTTTATTTTCATCATTATTGGCGTCATCAGGGACGCCACCTGGGGCCAAAACACTGAGCGCTTGGATCGAAGGATGAGCACAGGGGAGGGTACGAGGGGAGGGTAGACGTAGGTAGGAACCGCCCTAACGCCTGAATCCTGCCCGCGGCTGGAGCCGACTGGCCGTGACACAGTGACAGAATCGATCAACTGCGATAGTCGTAAAACGTGGCTGGTGCATTGATACAGGCTGAGGGAGGCGTCGAAGGCGTGCAGCCGGGATAAGGTACTCCACAGGTCCCTCTCACATGTAGGCTGCAAAATGAAGGCTCTGGAATGCTAGCGCTGCTGGAGAGCGACACTTACCGAGGATGCCGAGCCTTGATTGTCCGTCTGAAGCCTGAGGGACCCCGAAACTGACGAAGTTCTAGCCTAAGCAGCGTCGTGACCCCGGACACCCCTTGAGATTCCTGTCGTCGTCCTTGATCAAGCGCTTGCGTATGCCCATCTACTCACTCAGATTCTGCGGCCTAATCCACCTTGCTGCACAGCGATGAACTCTTCTATCGCACGGTTGCTGCTCTTGCCTATGCTGTCGATTCGGGCTGTTTCGTACTTCAAAGGTTCCCAAAGGAAAAACAGGGTATAAAAGTCAATCTCCTCAATGATTCTTTGTCCCACTCCCACTCGCAACCGGAATCAACCTCTCCCTATCCTCTTCCACAATATCAGGTTCCCTTCCTGTAGGGTCAGTAAACGGATCCTCGGCGAGACCATCCTGCATCTGCATCCGCCTTTCCCTCTCCTCCCTCCTCCTCCGCCTCCTCCCACCTGCATTCCCATTCCCACTCTCACCCGCACCCTCCCCATCTTCGTCAGAGTCAGAGTCTGAATCACGTTCTGGGTGGTCGGGTTCGTTATACTGGTACAGCGACAACAAGAACCTTTCATTCTTGGTGTTCATCATAGGGTACCGCTCGACTTGCAAACCGATACCAGAGCCGCGGGGCATGCAGAATCGGGAAGAGTTGCCTTTGAAGTCTAGGAGGAGGCGGAAGCCCTAGGTGAAACAGCGTGTTAGAGAGGGGATATGTATGGAATTAGGGGAATGGGGAAGGGGGAGTGAGCGTACCTCAAGCATCTCAACAATGGTGACTGGGTGTTTGCTTGCTATCACCTGATACAGCATGGTTATGATACGGGTAGGATAGGAATGGAAGAGGAGGCTTACGAGTCCAGACGCTTTCTTTTTCACGGGAGGGCTCACCAGACCGCCTAGGAGCCTAGGGCTGGTGAGTCCCTGGACGTTCTCCCCCTTGTCCAAATAAAACCCGTCCTCAATCCCATCAAACGCAGTCGGCACCTGCAAACCGAAAGGGTTTCGTGATCAGGTTGCGTTCACGACCACACTGTCCGGCAATCATCCTATTGAAATTGAGACTCACCCTCCTCTTGATCACCTCAACCGCCTCACCCACATTCGCCTTCAGCGCGTCCAACTCCCATGACTCCAACACCAGAGCCAACGCGTCCTGCCACGCTTGCGTAGCCACAATCCTCGCCCTCAGACTCGGCGGGACAAGTTTAAACGTCTCCTCCACCCCATCCAAATCATACGCCGCATCCCTCTCAATCGCCATACTCAAGTACTTCGGCCACCAAACGAAGAACGTTCGGTCGTTGACCATCATGACAGGGACGGAGAACGCGATGTCCATGAACCGTTGGGAGAGGAAGGTGTATTGTGCTGGGGCGATGGAAAGTCCGTGTGAGCGCTGGGGGTCTAAGAGGAAGTCTCGGATGGATGGGTGCCGGAATGAGCACCGGTTGCTCATCGTTATCGACCCTGCAGTCCGGTTCGCAGCGCCTTTGCCTACAGCCACCAACGGCGCTAGACCATGCAAAATGAGCTCGATGTCCGACAAGGGCACTTGGAGTATAGTGAGGATATGTATCACTTGTACGTCCCCCTCGAGGGAGTTGGCACCCATAAGCGCTAAGATGGCGAGGACTTCAGGGAATAAGGGAAGGAATTGGATTCGGGAGAGGATTTGGGTGTACCGGCTGTCGAAGCCTGTTACGTCGAATGTTGGGTCGGCTTCGCGTACAAGGTCGAGGTGGATTGGCCATTCAAGTATACATTGAGTGATCGTTTGTTCCATAGGGAGCATCCACCGGTCTTCTGAAAGGCCTTCGTAGTGGACAATAACTAGGTCGAGGTACCTGTACACCACGGACCTAAGCACGTATTTGTCGATATGGTGTCCTTGGGACCGTGTTTCGTCCAAGAGGAAGTCGCGTACACCTTCATGGAAGAAGGACAATGGGAGGTCGTCGTCTTTGCCGGGAATGAGAAGGATGGGGAATACGGCTGTGAGGTAGGCGAGGACTTCGTACGTCGATATGCCGAGGAACTTCGCTAAGCCGGTAACAGTGAGCTGGCTTTTGAGGAGAGTGAAGGCGGAGAGGATGTCACTGGAGTGCGGTAGGTCGCTTCCTCGAGCGAGGATGTGGGCGTAGAACTTGTCTAGGTGAGGCTGGTCGAGAGGGAATGCTTCTGCGTTAGGCTGCTCAAGGATATACTCCACCAACGGAACCGCGACTGCAAAACTCCCCTTTGCAATCTCTTCCACCGCCTTCACATCCGCTTGGGAGTACTCCGTCGTTGGTAGTGAATTTCGGATGTACGCTGCCACATCTTCCTTGGGTGAATGCTGCGCTAGGTCGATGAGGCTAATCTCCCTTGTGCTAGCCTGCAACGCAAACTGCGCGTTGATCCTCCCACAAATAAGGATACGCAACGGGATCTTGGGGTTCTCCACGAAGAACTTCCTCGCCCGGTCCACAAAGTCGAATAACTGATCCTGGTCATAACACACGTCGATTCCATCCAGGATGATGACATACGGCGTTTGCGCCGTCAAGTTGACAATGCTTTTCGCCAACGTCTTTTTGCATAGAACCGCTTTGCATGGGCCGTAGACGAGTTTGTCGACCTGGTTCGCCAGGGAGATGTATGATTGCAGGAGGTTGGGTTCGTCTTTCAACACCGTCTCGATGATTTCGCCTGTCCCTGGGATCGCTTGGGCGACTTGAGATCCTAGTGTCGGAGCGACTGATTTCCAGGAAGACCGCCCCTCTTCCCCTGACTCCCTAGACCAAAAGAAACTCCCCGCCAGGCGTTTCTTCTTTTCAAGCCTCACACAAATCTCTTGTGCGACAGTGGATTTACCTTCCCCCGCGCCCCCGTATAGCCAACATATGTGGGTTTCCTTTGAGAAGTCAGAGGATGAAGCCCATGAGATGAGCCGCTTCGTCACATCTCGCCGCGTGCCGGGGATGCAGGTCACTTTCGGTGGGCACTTGGATTGGTCTCGGAGGTGTGTCGCGTCGTAGAGGGGTTTCAGCGCAGATAAGTCTGGTCCTAAGAACTTCCGAGTCAGCGAACTACAGCTACAGTCAGGAGCTGTACATAGGAAGGTAAGCGCACCTTTGCCTTTCCCTCCCTTGCCCTTGACCTTGGCGGACACGGACGCGGCCCCATCAGCAGAGGGCATTGTGCGTGGGTCGTCAGGGATGGAAAGCGCTGGCAAGCATTCCGGTCCATGATTTGTTCTTATACTCGTCGACCATCACGACAGTTCACTGTTCCCGGGTGCTTTAGATGGTGGGTGGGTATATTAGGCGGTGCTTCCGCGTTGTCGCCGTCGCCAAGGATCCAGACTGGTGTGGAAGGGAAGGGAAACATTGACAAGCGCCGGGAAACGTGGATCTAGTCGACCGCAGTTGTTGGATGGGCGTGAGTCACTTGCAGTGATTGATTCGTATCGTTCATTCAAATGAGACGGGTGTCCTGGGTTTTGGAGTTCTCAGCGTCCGTCGTACGGGTATGGGTACCGCCCCAAGTGGACTTTCCAGGGAACTGTATCAATGTCCTGCTGCGAACCTAGTAGCAATCTAGAAGGGCAATTCCTGGTGAGTACGATGATCCTTCAAAAGCTATTAAGCGCCCGAGAATTCGAAGGCATGCAGCCTTCGGGTGAGAGAAAGGATAAGGGAGATTTGTATACCATATCTTGCTACCTCTTGTTGAGTTCGTTCTTCAGAAACAGTGGTACAAAATGGAAGAAGGAAGCGTGCATTGGGAAATATGATGATACAAAGGTTTCAGGGGGTGACATTCAGGTTTCCATCGAGTCGCTCGAGCCCTTCGTCTTTGCGAGTTCGCTCCTACATTATCAGCGTTCCAAGGTCAGTTCTCAACCTCACGGGCGTCCAAGGAAGACTAGGCGCACCTCAGCTGGACGCTAAAATCGTCCTCGATATCATCGTCGTCCCAATTATCCTCCCACAGCTTATCCCCTCCAGACTTGGCTGCTCCAGGTGCTCCTCCACCAAGACTAGCGAGATCCGTTGCTGAGTCGTCCCAGTCTGTTCATAATCGTAAGGTATAAGATTCATGACCCTGAACAGGGGAAAGAGAGGTACCTGCTGCAGCAAACTCCTCAAACTCGTCGTCCTCCTCGAGAACGTTCAGCGTATCCATAGGCTTCGGCTTCTCCTCAGCTTTCGCTGCATCTTTCGACGTCGATGGTTTCGAGGACATTATAGCGGGTAGACGGTGGCGGTATGGAATGAAGCCCTGTAAAGGAACGCGGTCCATGAATTGCAGTGACGCGTCGCGTGTGAACCTCCTACCAATTCCAAATATTCGTGAATTACTTACATAATTCACACGAATTCTTTTCCGACCCGCCGACCAAAGTTTCAAGCTTGCTGTTCGACCGCGACGTTCCCCGACAATGCTTAGGGCGGCATTCAGGACAGCAACAGCGGCGACGACGACGCGCCCATGGGCCTCAACAGCGAGGCCCGTCGTAGCGCGGTGGTCGAGATACAACAGCAGGTAACCTTCCTGTCGCGTTGGCATCTGAGCGTACTCTGACCTGGAAATGTGACAGTGTACCTTCGGGAGAGGCGGGTCCTTCAAAGCTGAGGTTTGTTAGACCGGGTCCAAAGCGGTTGAATACTTTGGCTTACTCGAGGTTACAGTGAGAAGGAACCACCGAAACCTGCCGAAACGAAGCCCGTGGAAGCGGTCGCGGAGAGTAGTGCACTGTCGGACAAGCAGGTTGACGCCCAACTGTACGTACCGCCTAGCACTTGTTAATGGTGGTTTGGGATGCTGACTCTCGCACACAGGAACGACGCTCTTCTCGAGTAAGGAATAATAGACCTCAGTACAGCCTTGTTATTGAATTCCCGCTAGGGCACTCCAGGAGATGGAGCTGGAAGCGAAGCAGGAGGAGACACCTCTCACGTACGTGTGCACTGCTACTTCAAGAATCATTCTAACCTTTTACAATCTTGTACAGTGTGAAAGATCTCGAAGGCCCAGTCTTCAAAGCCCTGCCTCCTACCAACCCCAAATACTCTCCAGAAAACCTCCCACTTCCTCCGACACCCGAGCGCATTAACTCGTCCTCAGAGGAAGAATGGCACGCCTCGCTCATCCACGGTCGTTCTTCCTTGGACCCCTACAGCCACAAACCCATATACCGCATCCCCGCAGCGTCCCTTCACCTCCGGTCGCACCACCCCAAACTCCTCGATTTCTTTTGCCATTTCGCTGGGCACGCCGCTGCCTCCTTAGGGATCCCTATCTCAAAAGTGGTGCACCTGCCCACGCAAAGGAGCCTTTGGACTGTCCCACGAAGCCCGTTCGCGCATAAGAAGAGCCAAGAGAACTTTGAGAGGCGGACGCATAAACGCGCGATCAAGGCTTGGGATACAGACCCGGAGGTTTTGGATAGGTGGTTCCAGTATATCAGGCAGCATGCGATGGGGGGTGTCGGTATGAGGGCCATTCGGTGGGATAGGGCGCCTGTTGGAGTTGGCGCGAGGCAGGCACGCCAGGCTGTGGTGACGCCTCAGGTGCAGGTGAAGCAGTTGGCGGAGAAGATTGTCAGGGAGGAGGGGAAGAAGGTGGGGACTGTCGAGGCTGCGTAGGCGTTTGAGTAGAGCTTGCTGGTTCATTCAAGTATCTTAGACTTGTTCATGCATTGCTTAATGGAATTGCATTGCGCGACTGCGACTTGGTATTGAAGGAACACAGAGGCTATAGCAAATGCTTGTCTAGGTGCTGTCGTATAAAAGAATTAATCTCCTTCCGCACGGCAAGTGGCATCGAAGCTTCGTTGAGACCCCCAGTCAATGTCAATCCCTTCAATCCAAAAACCTGAATGCACGCACTTTGAGCCCCAGGTCGTAGGTCATCGTATATCGCCTGGAACGTCGGTTGCGGCCCCAACTCCCTTGCGCGTTCTGCGCGACCAAATTCCGAGTTGTCAATGGGAGGAGTAGTGAAAGCGTCAAATGGAGGACACAATACGAGAGGCAACGGCTAGGAGCGCACCTTTACCCCGATCCTTCATCTCGTCCAACCACCCGCTCTCATTCAGCCTAGTTATTAAGACGTTCCGGATTCTAGAGGCCATTGCTTGCTCGTAAATCACGCTTCCAGGTCCATAAATGTAGGCTTACTGGTCCCATTCACCTGTCTCAATGAGCCGTTTGCGTATCTGTCCATAGAGAGCTTGGGCATCTTGTGGCATAATGGCTTCAGTGAATAGGGAGGGTTCTTAGCTCATTCCTGGGTATCTGTGCTGGCATTAGAGCTTCCAATAGATATTCAAAGCACTTTGGTACATACCTACTTTTCCTTGAGCCAATCCCTACCTTCCAAGTCCTGCAGACGCGAGGACGACGCGCTAAAGGATCACGAAGCGCCAACCCAGAAGCAGGGAGGAGAGGCATATTCAAACTCCGCTTGAAAGCTCTAGAACGCGTGCGCGCAAAGCCAACCAACTTTGAACCAGAACCATAACCACGATGTCTACCGAGAACGATCCTTTCTACCTACGGTGAGTCCTCCTTATGCGTATACATGGAGACATAGTAAGCTGAATATGCTGCGCAGATACTAGTACGTGCTATTGAGTGAATGTTGGGAGCGAGGATGACGAACGGAAGGAACAGCACGGGCCATTCAGGCAAACACGGGCACGAGTTCCTCGAGTTCGAGTATTCGCATGGGAGGTTGCGCTATGCGAATAACTCGAACTATAGGAATGATGGATTGCTGGAGTGACTCCTGTCATCCTTAGGGAGTGATTAATTGAAAATTCCCTTTTAAAGGCATGCTCTTTCCTAATGGGTCGAAAAATGCGAAAAATTTGACAAGTTTTCGACCCTGTTGAGGTAGGTCCAGGTGCTGTGCGATGCAGGTGCGTGGTTCATTCCACCTGCGTCGCTCAAATGAACCTATCTACTGACTACGGACATGGGATCAACTACGGCCTGGGCTACTAAACCTATGGATAACGGCCTGGTGTCGAGAGTCAGTATGGTGGATGTGGATGAGCGATGACCTACAAGGCACGGTGAGGAAGGCATTGCTGGGAACTGAGGACAATGGTGAGGCAGGGTAGCAGAGACCAGGAGCAGAGCCTCGGCAGGGATGGGTGGATTGCAGGGAATGACCACAAGCTTATATACCCCTTCTTCTTTTGCACTTGTTTTGTGCATTCAACAAAGACGTGTCGCAGCTATGCGCTGGCACTTGCCAGCAAGTTCTCCTCCTCACTCTTCGGTTCCGGTATCTCTGACCATTACGTCCACTCTGATCTTTCGTCTCCAAGCACATCCTCGGAATCAATACCCATCCTAGGTGAGTCAGTTTGCCTCCTTTCTCGCTATCCTCCTCTGCTTTCTGAAGCACCCCATCTCCTGCAAAGCCACTTGCAGGGAATAGAGTACTTCAATTTGTGGAGGAGGATTCAGCTTTTTACCTCCAACTCTCACAGCTCCCCAGGACGACATCCGTAATATTGCACTGGTACCCCTTGATGCTGTCACCCGCTGTGATAAGGACCTCCACCGTGTTCTTTGGGGTTTCCGACATGCCGCACCTCCCTTTGCCCTTCACGCTATTTTCATCTGTGTCAAAGGTAAGCCATTTGCTCCTGTTCAGAGCTCGAAGCCAGAAATGTGACCCAAGGACTGTTCATGCAGTGTATCCATCCCCCAGACACTGAGCATAAAGTACGTACATTGTTTCCGCCGAATTTGAAATATATGAATCCGTTTTTGGATGTTCCGCGCCTCGAGGTCCACCTCGGGAACCCAAACCCCTTCTGTCCGCAATGAGAATCTGGGATCTTCGAATTCAGGGTTTGGACTTTCCGATCACCCACTTCCATTTCCCTCCATTCTTGCTTCTTTTCCTCATGTCCTTCCACCCATCCTCTCGATCGATCAAGGGAGATTATGCCTCCGGAGCCTCTGGTCAGAACTCTTGCGCTTCTCGGCCTTTTGCTGCATGGACTGCCTGTGCTTCCCCTCTCCTTCGAAAACACTCCCTGGACCTGTCCCAATAGCACTGGTTCTCCGGAATATGTCCCGTTGAGCGTGTGTCATAGTAGACGGTGCATGAACACCTGGCCTCAGCTTGGTCTTGGGTAAGTCCTCGCTTCCTTTCTATTCAGGTGCCACAGCTGATGAAGTTTGGATGAAGTGTTCGCTGCTAGCTGCTAGATGTACTTATTTCTCTCATAACCAGCGGACAGCATTTTCCGGAAATCGATACATCGTGTCAAGGCCGTTCACGCTTAGTTTACGGTGCTTGCGTCTCGTAGGAGGTTTCTTGGTGTGCTGGACATGACTCGGGTGAGTATACTTGCCGTGCAACTCAATTCCATTGCTGAAATTCCATCCGTAGTACCGTCGCTCACTGGATTTGGATAGATTGCTTCGCAATATGTTTGTGAAATTCAATAGCTGGTGACCCTCAGAAATCACCACCCCAGGAAGGTGTTTTCCGGAATTCGATATGTCGTGTCAAAGCCGTTTGGGGCTCACAACAGGCCCTTCAGGAGGACCCGCAGGGAGTTGGATATGGTCACGGTGAGTCTGCTTGACCCTGCTGCTCAATCTGCCATTGACACTCCTCTCGTGGAAGCCTCGTTTGCCGCATTTCAAAACATTACGCTGCGATATCCCTCCACTACCGAGAACCTCTGAACACCGTCATCCCTAGCAGTCTGGTGTCCATGCCAACCGATGCACCTGCACAACAATCGGAGACCCGTGTATCGGAATCATTTATATCGTGTCTACCTTTCTTGGCTCTGAATTTAACTCAGGTACGACCATCCTTCTTTCGGAAGCCTCCGCTCAATCCAACTTGCTCACAGGACAGGATCCATCACATCCCGTAACGCCAGGGGCATAGGGAAACGAGTTCCCGCAGACCGGCGCCTGTTTTTGTTGATTGTATATCGAACAGAAACGCACCTCCAATATTACCAGCTTCCCAGAACTTCCCGCGGTGCGCCTTCACAATGTATTCCTCCCAGTATATTTGAGCCTCTTAGGATCCCTCTTCGCTTGTCACCTCCGTCCCTGCCTCCTTTACTTCTATCCTTATTATCAAGCCTGACCGCAGTAATCATTACCGCAATTCCCCAGCTCGGACGGCGGTTATTAGATTCTCCCCTTCCACACGCAATATCGCACACCCTTGAACAGAAGGAAGGTTGTACGGCAGTGTCTCATAGCCCACGATAGGATATCAAACCGAGCGGCTATGGATACGGCTGTGTTCGCATAGAATGAGTGGCGTCGGCAGGCTGAGACTCCGAAGGTTCGAATCTCGTACCTCCCGGACACGGAGAAAAGAAAATCCCCGATTACTTACAGCGTCTGACGGCACTCCTCGTGCTCGGACGCGAATGGGAGAGTTTCCGAGTTACGCGACCCCGAAGGATTCGCAGAGTTTGACTTAGATTTGACTTTCCGAGATTTAGGCGCCCGTCTGGCGCTTCGCGACCATACTCTCAACATGGATATGTAGATGAGTGGAATAGACATGAATGCATTGCGAAAGCCATGACCTTAACAATACCACCCAAGCGATGCCTCCAGCGCGAACCCGAGGCCAAAATCCTGGATTCAATACACACTCCGCAACACATCTCGTCGAACACCACTTCGCATGAAAGCCCCTTCGTGAGATACTTCCCTGCTTGCTACTCGGAGCTGTCTAACTGAATAAGACCGAGTATGTACAGTGGACGGCCCGAGACTTAATCCCGGTGGAAGGACTGCGAAGCAAATGAGCGAGCCCCGGAAAGAGGAAGTGGGGTTTGAGGAGATACGCACCGAAAACATGTTTCTGGGAGTTGGGAACTGTTAGCAAACATCTAGAGGACGTTGCAATATGTCCCGGGTGGCATGGGGAGATGCGATTGGAGAAGATGAGTCCCCGATGTCGAGAGTCGAAGTCAAGATGTCCGCACATGCGATCAGGCGTAGATACGAGCTTCACCAGGAATTCTATCGTCTATATCCCATGCTGCACGCTTGAGGACTGACCAAAGCATGCGTAGGTGCCACCCAACTCGGCAAGGATGTCCGACCAAGCCCATATCCTCAATACGAGAGCTGTCAGTCGGACCCTCGCCTCCTCGTACCGTTCCACCGAAATACCGCATTTGCACTCATTTCCCTTGCTTCTGACTCATCTACCCGCACTGACAGTTGCCATCAGACATCTGATGAACATCTAGAAGCCTTGCCAGCGATGTCCCCGTCGCTCAATGGGCTTGGAACTTCGGTATGAGGTGGAAATGGCGCGAAATGAGCGCAAACCAATATATTGTGTTTGCCAGCGCACGATGCCAATGAGTTTGACCCTCGGGTATAGATCTGTAGGCTGTCAGAGACGCATGTGAGAATCGGCTTGCGGATGGGTGGTTGAGGTATAAGAGCGAGCGGGAAACTCACCTTGAAGACATCATTCGCCCCTTCTCCCATTCCTCCCCTTCTCATCCCTTCTCCAACTCCTGTATCTCATTCCTCACTCCCTCTTCATCAACCTTCTCTTGTGGCCGTTGTCCGACTCTCCCTCGCGTGACCAACCCAGGCTCTCGGTCGCCGTGCTCACTCAAGGTGAGTCTAATGTCACGTTGCACTTGCGCCTGCCCACTCGCAGCTCAGCCCTTCCTCTTTTCAGCCCCGCCACGCCGTGATCCAACGATGAACTCCCCTGTTGGGACACATAGTGAGTGATTATCGTCCCTCACTGACTGCGAGAAATTCACTGACCTCGGTTTCCCGTTTCGCAGATCGCTCTCGAGGATGCTTAGTGCGGCTGCCTGACCGCAATGTAAGCAATCCGTTTCCTTTCACTTCGAGAGAGAATTCAGCTTACTGAAGATAAGAGTCGAGGTCGCTATCCATTGAAGGCAACCCCTACCCTTTAATCCGGGATTGGGAGGTCATTGTCGGTCGTGCAGCCCGGTGCGCCGCTACTTGACGAGGTGAGCAATTTCAGTCAAACTGTTGTATCGATTACTGACCTACCTCTCCACATATTGTATACGGCGTCAGCTCGACGCATTGAAGCGGCTGCCACGAGCGAAAAGGGGAGCCGGTAGGCTATTCCGGGCATCGAAAATGGAGTACTAACCCTGTGTTTCGTTTCATTCCAGCTCTGGGGTTCTTCTACAGCCTTGATGTGCCTTCAGATAAGAGTCGAGGCCGCCGTCCATGTGTCCGATAGGTTCTTTCTGTGAGGGAGGTATACGAGGTCTTTCGGTTGGGAGGTCATTGTTGATCTTAAAGAGGTGAGCACGCGATCCTCCGAGCGGATTTTTCACTAACCTCTCCGCATTTTGCAGACTACGATTATTTGGCGTGTTCGACGCGTCGAAGCGAGTACCTAGAACGATTGTTAAGCCAGGCTCGAGCTTTTTATGCGACCGTAACACTGACCTTCGTTCTCCTGAACTTAGGACTTTGTGACCCCTCCTCGACGAACATCATCGCCCTACCCCCTTAACCTGTACTCCAAGCAGGTCAGTACCTTCGCAAAGCTATGCAATAGTTAAATAACTGACCATGTGACTTACCCAGAAGCCCTCCTGCCCGCCAGTCGAGAGAGAGAAAGCGCGGCACAGCGATCCCGCTGACTGCGAGCTAGTGCCCGTCTCGCTGCTGTTGCAGCAGCGTCCTGCCGCTGCGTCGCCTAGATGCCGAGGTAAGCGTTCTAGGACTTCTATTCAAGAACGTTGGGGTGTTACTAACCTACGAGGCTCTAATAGGCTTGTCGCGGCTCGCCGTGAGTTTGATTTCGGCTTTGCCGCTTCGACGGGTGCTTGTCCTCGCACGCTCGATTTCCTTGAAGCCTGGTAAGTGATTCCGCGGTTCCATAACTTTTTGACAAACAAGCTAATGCTCTGCATATCCGGATCGAAGGGTAAGGGCACAGGAACTCTGCGAGGGGGCGAAGGTATGTCAAAACGAGCTCAACAAACGAAAGCGGGCGTAACTAACCTATGCATCGACACCATGTAACCCTGCTGGGTTTACGGTCCAGCTACCGATTACTCTACCCTATGATTCGAAAAGAGGTAAGCTATCATCGTCGTGTGTATTGCAAAGAAGGTTGAACGACTCACTCGAATGATATTGTGCAGGTAGGATACTTTCGTTTACTCGGTAACCTCGCAGCGCTCGCGCTAACCCTCGTGTGCGTAAACCAGTTTATTCGCAAGGTACATACAAAGGTCACGACTACATATTAATCGCTTACCTTCGTCCTACAGCCGTAGACTCTCATCTACACGCATCAGTCTCGCGGTTCCGAGTTCAAATGGATCTGGGCCGTCGAGGCGAGCCGTGGACTACGAGGAAGGTAAGCAAACCACTATACCTCGGAGAACTTGATTTTACGGACCTATGATCTTCGTTTATAAGACCTTCAAGACGACGGTAGACTCTAGGGAGTGACCATGGTGAGTAACGGCGTATACAACTCTCAAATGAACCCAAATACTTACCTCCTACACCCTCCCGTAACCCAGGACGTACCCCGACCTCACGAACCCAACCCGCCCCTCGTCCTCGCGCGGTAGTATCGTCTATCATGCCCTATCCGAGCTCCCAAGGTCAGTACCCCACTTCGACGGGTTCGTTTCGCCGCTCACCTTGACCTGCCGAGCAGGAACGACGCCTCGATCCTGACGTCGTACCCTCGGCGTTTCAAGCCCCAGTAGCATGAGCACATCATGCTCGTGCCTCGCCTCGCTCACCCTCTACCTGCGCCCTCGCAATCCCCCTCACTTCCTTCTTCCTCCCATCCCTGCACTCCCTCTCCCCGTCCCGCCTTCGCTCTTCTTGCCTTTGACCGGGGGGAGGTCTTCCTGAGGCCGTTGAGTTCATCTCGATGGGTGTCGTACCTACTTGCGTCCATCTCGACGCACGTCCTACCTACTGGCGTCGAGCTCGAGGCTTCACGAAGCCGTAGTTCAGGTTTCCGGCGCCGTTGGTGAGTTCTTGCAATGCGGTCGTCGACGGTGGTGCTGACAGTCGGGTACTGGTAGGGACGGGTAATGGAGTCGAAGGGAGGCGATAGTGTCGGTATCGTCGTGTTTAAGTGTCTAGAGGGCTTGTAAATCAAGGTAAGCCTTTCAATTATGTCAAGATGAAGTCATATCACTCACCTGGGTGTCGATAGACTCGAAGGCTCGGAGCCATGAGCACCGGTAGCACGAGCATGGATGCTCGTGCTCGTACTCTCCCCCACTCGCTCCTCGCGCTCCCTACTACATCCCTTCACCCTTCCCTGTCCACCCTTCTGGGTGGGTACACTGGAATCCATTGGATCTCTAGACTAGAGTTCCATTGGACTCTATTGGACTTTCTCCAATGGACTTTAGGCTGGAGCTCCAGTGTACTCTAGCCTGTCCAGCCTTGTCTAATGTCTAGTTGGACTCTAGGCTGGGCTCTAGGCTGGACTGGTTGGAGTCCAACCGCTCAAATTTGGGTGGTAGGTTGGACTTGGTTGGAGTTGGCTAGACTTGGTTGGGCAAGATTTCTGGCAAAAAACTCCAACAACTCCAACTGGACTCCAGTGGACTCCAGTGGAATTCCAATGGAGTCCAATTGGAAAAGTGGGGCACTGTAAAGTCCTCCTTCATAATGCTCTCCCTACCCCTCCGCCCATCACCTCACATCCCATCGATTCCCTTCATCCGGCGTTTCATCCAAATCTCCCTCCCATCCACCTCTTCTGAGCGCTCTAGCAGGGTCGTTGTTCAACCGTCTCGTTCACGGGCTATGTTCTTCACCCTTCCCCCTTCATTCATCACACATTATCAGTCGCCAAGCTGTTTTCTCCTGGCCTTCCATTGGAAGGCATTAACTGATGGCTCAGCACGTCGCATTGCGGATCTGCCTAGGCGACCGGACTGGTACGGGGCTTCTTGATAGCTACCCACAGCGAAGCGCCTGATATATCTTGTTCGGCTGGCTCCAACGACACATTGTCGTCCTTGGTCCTTGGCTACGGCAGGCAAAAGGCAGTGCACTGCAAGTCTCCCGGCGTCCCCGATCTCCTCGCCAAGACTTTTGAANGCAAAGGCTTCCGAGTTNAGGCCCATNCCCCGTCCCCTTTCCGCAGCATCGTCCAACCCTGGTGCTCTTTTGCGAGCGGACACCCCATCGCCTGATCTTTGGGCCCACAACTCNCCCCGGCCTNCCNTCGAANCTNGCCATAGCGGCTCCCCTTCTGCCAGAAATGCCCAGNCTTTCTCGTTCAGCGACNCCATTGCGCTCCTCGACCACCCAGCTCCCCGACGANGAAGAGGAAGAGGAGGAGGAACCCTTTGATCCATTCGCTGCCTCCCTTGTCAACAATTTCGACGCCATCAATATATCGGACTACGAGCACCNTCAATGGCCTCTCCCCGAACACTTTGACCAGCAGCAGCANTACTATCCNGGCTANCCNCCNGCTGAGCAGCTGCAAGTCCCTCCTGATGGCGAGGATACTGCCCTTCTCACTGATGGCATGACACCTTTCGACGTCCTTAGCTCCGTCTTTGGCTCGACACTCGCGCCATCTGAGCTTGAAGAAGCTCTTGCTGCCAATGGATTCGATTTCGAGCGNGCGATGGCCTGGCTCATCGACCGTGCTCTNCCAGTTCCGACAAGCCCGCAACCAAGAGCAGGACCAATGCACAAGTTTACGACTGTTGGGCGAGACGCGTCTGTCAGAGGGAGAGGTTTCATCCCCACCGGCGTTCCCCCTGGTCGTGGCGCTCCTCGTTANGCGGTCAACGGCCGTCCNGCCCCGAATGGGAACAGGGTTTGCCGTTACTTTGTGGCTGGAGAATGTCTCCGTGCAGACTGCCGATTCAGGTGCGTCCNGTCNCTCCANGCAGCTNTNCCCNACTGACCTTCTTCAACNCCCTAGCCATGANCTNGAACGAGCTCTCTGTCGGTTCTGGTTGAGNGGCATGTGTGCNAAACACGAAGCATGTGAATTCTTGCACCATTTGCCAAAGGATGTCGATATAGGCAGCGTNCAGCAAGTNCTATCCCGCGCCAANGTTCCTCCTGGTACCGGCCCGCTCGCCAACCTGCATCCTGGACCGCCTGTNGANGAATTCCCNGCNCTNGGNTACGAAGGNGCNNGAGGNGGGATGAATATNAGGAGGCAGCAGCCNTACAACGATCCTGGAAGAACGAGATTCGCGGCGGCTGTCAAGAAACCAGCGCCACCTCCCAACGCCGACGGTGTGCCTGGAGTGCGCCCCNACATCCTCACCCCTTCAGTGGACAATCTTCATCATCAGTCTGCCATCGTCGCCCCGAGACCCTCGAACCGCATCAGGCTTCGTTCGCCCGCCCTCATGCCTACCTTGCCCACTGGCGATGTGCTGAACAACCTGTACATGAACTATCGTTCTCGTGCCTTGCAGCTGGGTGCTGCCAGGAATGCTTGCCTCTCTAGGGCTGCTGATGCTTGGAGGCGTGGCGACGGCGCCGCTGCCAAACGGTTCAGTAGGGAGGGGCACGAGCTCAACGCTAAGATGGGCGCAGAGATGCAAGATGCTGCTGGGAAGCTTGTGCGCGAACGTGCCAGAGTTGCAGAGCAGGCTGTCAGAGCTAGGGATGCTAGCTGGTCGGATGACGCGGGTGACAGGGCTGCCAGGGGGAAAGCCTGTGGAGGTGGTTACGGAGTGATTTTGGGCATTGCGAGCAGGCAGGTCGGTGATGACAAGTTGACCTCGGAGGAACGAACCGAAGCGATGCTGGATCTGCATGGCTTGCACTCGAATGAAGCAAACGAAGTGTTGGAGCAATTCTTGCTGGCTGTAAGTCGTTATGCTACGTCTACTTTGTTTGAGTGTGTGTTGACGATCTACTTAGCTCGAGCGTGAACATTTCTTGGGTCTGGGTGAGTACACTCTCGTCTTGCAATGATTCTTGCAGGCAACTAATCCATCCACCAGCTTACGTCGTGGTTGGAGAAGAAAAGCATACCGGAACTCAAGATCCCTCCCGTGGCGCCTCCCGTTTGCGTCTTGCAACTGGCGTCCGCGAATGGCTCCATCGTTGGGGATATCCCTGGAGCGAGAGGGACGGTATCATCTGTATCGACCCGCTCTCCCATCACTCTGAGTCTATGTAAAACGGCAGGTCCCTTTTCCAACTTCCAAAATTCTGTGGTAGTTTTCTTGTTATCGTTGACCTTTGTAGTGTAGAGTTCGTTCTGCGCATAGGGTTTCTTTGTTCCTTTTTCGTTCTCGTCAAAATTCTGCTTCTCGGTAGATAGATTTGTGGATGCCCATCGGAGCAATCCTGTTGGCTCTGCTCTGTTTGCTCCCCGTTCCCCCCGTCACGGACATCTTCCCCCCTGCCGTACATACGTTCTGCACAGGTGCTGGATCTTTCCGGAAGAAATTTGGTTTTGTAAAGAAGTATCAAATGTATAACTCGATGTAGTGGAGTTGTTGTATCTTGTACGTAGCCCGAGCTAGGTGTAGTTGGGCATAGATGAAATGGTATGGAAGATGTTGACACTAAATGAGAGTAGCAAGCGCCCATACCGGACCTATCACTGAACTTCTATGCGACATTAACTACACGCGTTCACTGCCAACCTGTTTCTTCGCTCCTGTATACCTTTCCTTCTTTCCATCCACCGTAGAGACTGAACGATTTAGATGAGGTTGAGCCACGCATACCTCAGGAGACCGTGAAGCACTGGATCCGATTCTTTTGGACAGTTCTGGTGCATCCTCTCCTGTATTACCTGCACCCTGTGAGCGCCTAGAGCACCAGGACCGGCATTCCAAGCGCCAACAAGCCGACGAAAATGAATTAGGCGCCCATGATGTGGGGCTGTGTCAGGGCCAGGGACGAGGTCCAGACTGACGCCGGAGCTCCCTGCTTGTCGTCATCCATCAAACCCACATGTTGAATTTATTGTCCTCCTCGTCTCTTTCTCTTCCTTCTCTTTCAGTTCACTTACATCAAGGACGACCAGAACTGCTGTGATACCTAATGGCTGGAGATAACTCTGCGTGGACAACGGATGACGCGAGGACGACGCTCCTCGATGCTGAGCGCGTTGTGTCGAGGAAGGTCAAGTCGATATGGGAGGGCTTTACGAACTTTGCGTTGAGGGACAGTGTCATGGAGGTTGCTCTGGGTCTCATGTAAGTCATCAATTATACCTTCTACTGAATATCCTTTTCACAACTCTCCATACATAATGCAGAATCGCAACCTCGTTCACGAAAGTCGCAAACTCCCTCGTCAGTGACATCATCTTGCCCCCGCTGTCCCTGCTTCCCTTCATGAACCGGAACTTGGAAGAGAAGTTCTTGGTTCTGAAGAAGGGTCAGAAGTACTCCGACAAAGGGTATAACACGCGAGAGCAGGCGCTTGAGGATGGGGCGGTTATTTGGATGTATGGGTAGGTCACTCGCAACAATTAACGTGGGGTGGCCACTATATACTGAATGATCTATGTAGCTCGTTCCTTGACAACTTGCTAACCTTCTTCGGCCTTGGACTATCACTCTACCTCATCGCAGTGACGTATGGGAAGCTCACGAAAGATAATGTGATTAGCTACACTACGAAGTGCGCTTATTGCAGGAAAGAAATCAGTAAGAAGGTGTGTACTGTAGTCCCTACTCACCTGAGAGACCTCTACTTAAGCGCCCACCATTTCCGAATGTAGGCTTTGAGATGCCCAATGTGCACATCGTGGCTGGATGGGAGGGAGGAGAAGGAGACTACCGCCCTACCCCCGAGTAACCCACAATGAGTTCCTACTGTAATATATTTCCTCATTTTCTGTCCTGATCAACTCACGGGTAGCGTGCTGCGAACGCGACCAGAGGGTGCTGAAGTGGTCGAAAACACTCCATAGGCGCAAACCGTCCCGTCCTTATTGTGCCTACTCACTTCCAATGGGACAATGCGGGAAGGCATATGGCCAGAGGGCTAACGATCGCCGCAACTCGGTTGATAATTCGCTCAAAGGCCGTTCTTTGATGCTGGTCGACTTGCTTTGCTGGCTTGCTCTGCAGACTTGACTTCCTTCCCATTGACATTCTTGCCCCCCTCGTCCTTCTAACATGTCTAATGGCGAATCCTCACACCTCAGGCGCTGGAATACAGACCAGCTCCGGGTAGGCTTGCTCGATGCTGAAGGTCTAGTTTCGTCCGCGTCCAAGGTGAAGGGTATGTGGGCTGGGTTCGTAGCATTCGCCATGCAAGAGAACGTATTGCAGGTTGCGGTTGGTGTAACGTACGCATTTCTATTTTTCGTGGTCTGCTCGGAAGCTTCACACATGTCGGGCATCCCCCCTATAGCATTGCCACAGCGTTCACAAAACTGGTCAAGTCTCTCGTTTCCGACATCCTCATGCCGCCTATTTCTCTATTGCCGTGCATGGATCGTAACTTGGACGAGAAATTCCTCGTCCTGAGAGGAGAGGGGAACCTACAACACGACAGAACCGTACAACACCAAGGCCCAAGCCTTGGCTGACGGTGCGCTCATCTGGACCTATGGGTGAGTCGATCCTTTACTCCCTTCGCGAAGCCGTCGCTGATGAACTCGCAAGGAGCTTCCTCGACGAGCTGATGAGCTTTATGGGTATTGGTCTTGCCCTTTATCTGATTGCAAACGTGTATGGGATGTTCTCCAAAGACCCCATCATCAAGAGCGTCGTTAAATGTCCCTATTGCAAGAAGGCGGTTAGCGCCAAGGTACGCTCGTGCTAAGCAACCCCACATTCAAGTAGGCTGACTCGTTGTAGGCGCTGCGGTGCGCGACTTGCACGTCGTGGCTGGACGGACGAGAGGATGCAGAAACATCTGCTATACCGATCCACAGCGAGCTGTAGATACCTGTGTACATGCAACGAGATTGGAAAAACTGTAACTTGAAATGGCTTGGTTGATCAGCAAGCATGCGTGAGCCTTATCGAAGAGACCAGACTGCTTATGCACTACAAAAGATTAACCCCAAGCCGGAGTTGTGCTGTGGCCCATGTTAGTGGGATGAGGACAATTAGCCGTGCGGTGCAAAGTACCTGTAGTTAACTATCAAGTGGCCATCTGTCCCACAAGCCTACAGCGTCCTCTCATTAGTGCGCTTTCAGAAGTAACAGCGGTTTTGTACCTTAAATAAATTGGCCACAGTATCATCAGGTGCAGGTGAGAATGAAAGGTTGATGTAGGTGAACTGTAATCGTGTCAGACGACAACACTGGAGAAGCGACATTACTGACCAGAGGTTCACCAGGTTGCCATCCCAGTTCCTTACGCAAGAACTGGATTACGAGCTGAAAACGCTGCGAAGATGTGATCTTGTAAAAGTTCTGTCTCATAATGGGTGCACTTCCGATCGCTTTGAATCTAACAACGACTGTGCACCTTATATATGGGAAACACCTCCGAGGATTAAAATACAGAACGCACCCTTAGATGGGTCTTTCTTCTTGTAGTTGTCTAGAGCCTTCAATGCTTCTTCAAAGTGTTCAGACCGCTCTGGCCTAATAATACCCCAGCCGAAGGCCGTGCAGTAGCCTCCGATGCTGCTATAATGCTGGACATGTCGAGGAGCCCATGAACGTCGCGGTCAACAGCATGAGGCCTTCGCCGGCGTCCCGGGTGCTTGTAGGCGCTTGTCGATCACGCCAACAGCATGGCTCAGGTAGGCTGGACACCCACAAAGGATCAACGTTAACTCAAC